>JAAAWM010011968.1:10000-134720 GCA_036873465.1 Thinopyrum obtusiflorum | reverse complement strand
GTGCCACAAAAACTAAAATTACAAACAAGTGCCTGCTGCCACTCTACAGTCATGGCCACTACCAAATTACAAATGATCACTTCAGATCCAGCACCATGGGCTACATGAGGTTTGTCCTTGAGATGGAGCAGGTAGCAGTCGTTGATGTCATTCACAACCTGGGGCAGGCGGCGGATAATCCTGAAGGCGGCAGATAATCCTGAGGAGCTGTTAAAATACTACATCAATGAATTTCTAGCTGACATATAATAAAAGAAATGATCATTATATGTAGATACTATGGAGGAAATAAAACAATTGTGCCTCAAAAAGAATGTGCATCACACTTTTCATTTAAACATGATAAACAATTGGGTTTTGAAAAACTCATACAACTTATATTTTAAAACAAAAATGGAAGGACTGACATACACATTAACTCCACTTACAAACATTGCATACATAGTGTATCAGCCATGCATGCACATAAATCACCAGACATATATAGACAGCAGTGATATCTCCACCCCACTCTAGGGGCATGCAATTAACTCTAACCAAGATGGACGTACGTACAAGCAGCAGACAAATCTTGGCTACTGTACCTTCTCCTTGAGAAGTATTTTGATAGCAATACGCAATTTGGGCGTTGAATTTTCTTCTTTAAAACAATGAGAAGACTTCATTCTCGTTAATTTTGAATAATAAAACTGTCCATTTAATTTACAAAAAAACCTGGCAAGAACCATTACAGCAAGTCCACAAGGATTACAAAATCAAGTATTAAAATTAACTAATCAATTAGTTCTTAACACAACAAAAAGAAAGAGCATAGCTTGTAGTCACTCTGTTCCATAATGTAGTGTCCGTACATTTTTTTTCAAAACTCAACCATCATCAACTCTGACCAAGTTTATAGAAAATACTATGTACATCTATGGTACCAAATTAATATCATTATATACATCACGAGACATACTTTTATATTATTATTATTTTGATATTATTCATGTTGATGGGGGGGGGGGGGGGGGGGGGGGGGGGGGGGGGGGGGGGGGGGGGGGGGGGGGGGGGGGGGGGGGGGGGGGGGGGGGGGGGGGGGGGGGGGGGGGGGGGGGGGGGGGGGGGGGGGGGGGGGGGGGGGGGGGGGGGGGGGGGGGGGGGGGGGGGGGGGGGGGGGGGGGGGGGGGGGGGGGGGGGGGGGGGGGGGGGGGGGGGGGGGGGGGGGGGGGGGGGGGGGGGGGGGGGGGGGGGGGGGGGGGGGGGGGGGGGGGGGGGGGGGGGGGGGGGGGGGGGGGGGGGGGGGGGGGGGGGGGGGGGGGGGGGGGGGGGGGGGGGGGGGGGGGGGGGGGGGGGGGGGGGGGGGGGGGGGGGGGGGGGGGGGGGGGGGGGGGGGGGGGGGGGGGGGGGGGGGGGGGGGGGGGGGGGGGGGGGGGGGGGGGGGGGGGGGGGGGGGGGGGGGGGGGGGGGGGGGGGGGGGGGGGGGGGGGGGGGGGGGGGGGGGGGGGGGGGGGGGGGGGGGGGGGGGGGGGGGGGGGGGGGGGGGGGGGGGGGGGGGGGGGGGGGGGGGGGGGGGGGGGGGGGGGGGGGGGGGGGGGGGGGGGGGGGGGGGGGGGGGGGGGGGGGGGGGGGGGGGGGGGGGGGGGGGGGGGGGGGGGGGGGGGGGGGGGGGGGGGGGGGGGGGGGGGGGGGGGGGGGGGGGGGGGGGGGGGGGGGGGGGGGGGGGGGGGGGGGGGGGGGGGGGGGGGGGGGGGGGGGGGGGGGGGGGGGGGGGGGGGGGGGGGGGGGGGGGGGGGGGGGGGGGGGGGGGGGGGGGGGGGGGGGGGGGGGGGGGGGGGGGGGGGGGGGGGGGGGGGGGGGGGGGGGGGGGGGGGGGGGGGGGGGGGGGGGGGGGGGGGGGGGGGGGGGGGGGGGGGGGGGGGGGGGGGGGGGGGGGGGGGGGGGGGGGGGGGGGGGGGGGGGGGGGGGGGGGGGGGGGGGGGGGGGGGGGGGGGGGGGGGGGGGGGGGGGGGGGGGGGGGGGGGGGGGGGGGGGGGGGGGGGGGGGGGGGGGGGGGGGGGGGGGGGGGGGGGGGGGGGGGGGGGGGGGGGGGGGGGGGGGGGGGGGGGGGGGGGGGGGGGGGGGGGGGGGGGGGGGGGGGGGGGGGGGGGGGGGGGGGGGGGGGGGGGGGGGGGGGGGGGGGGGGGGGGGGGGGGGGGGGGGGGGGGGGGGGGGGGGGGGGGGGGGGGGGGGGGGGGGGGGGGGGGGGGGGGGGGGGGGGGGGGGGGGGGGGGGGGGGGGGGGGGGGGGGGGGGGGGGGGGGGGGGGGGGGGGGGGGGGGGGGGGGGGGGGGGGGGGGGGGGGGGGGGGGGGGGGGGGGGGGGGGGGGGGGGGGGGGGGGGGGGGGGGGGGGGGGGGGGGGGGGGGGGGGGGGGGGGGGGGGGGGGGGGGGGGGGGGGGGGGGGGGGGGGGGGGGGGGGGGGGGGGGGGGGGGGGGGGGGGGGGGGGGGGGGGGGGGGGGGGGGGGGGGGGGGGGGGGGGGGGGGGGGGGGGGGGCCAAATGAAATAAAAATGCCATGAGTAAAAAAATAAAAAATAAAAAAATTGAACAGAATTAAGCCTAGGAAAAAACTAAGATAAAGCAGGACAGAAGAAACCAGAAACACTAAACACAAAGTAAAAGAATCAGTTGAAATGGGCCTGCCCCGAAATACACTACTTCTATGTTTGGGCATCTCCTATCACATAAGCTTAATTTTTTTCTTCATCTAGTAGATCCCCTAGAATTTGGTCCTAAGAAATTTGAAACACAAATTTAATTTATGTACACAAACTCATTGCAAGCATAAATTGGAACTAGTTCTTTGCACGATTTCATTTATATACAACATTAACCGCATATATAGCATAATTAAAAGTCCATTGCCTACTACGTTAACACTACATCGGCATCCAACTATGTAAAGCATCGAGATGAAACATATAAAAACTGCATACTACATTGAGCTAGCTCTACTCGTCGTCGCCCTTAAGGTCGACCAAGAAGTTGGGGTCCGAGGAAGAGACGGGATCTGCTTGAGAGGCTCGGTGCAATTGCTTAAATCCTTGTGTTGAGGGGGCGGTTAGGGGGGGGGGATCAAAAAATGCTAGAGCAAATCCAGATTGTTGAGGTGGGCCTTGGCCCTGGCTGGTCCCCTGAGTCCGCCACTTAGAGACAATCCAAAGCTTCAATGATTCAAGAGGATTGCTATGCGTTCGATGATTTCTAGTACTAGTAAGCTTGCACGTGCAACACATGTCTCGATTTGCGCATGCCTAAGTAAACCATGACAAACATGCATAAACTACCCATGATTAGATCAACGCTGGGCAGAGGGTCCGTTGTTTGCGCGTGAAACAGACTATGAGAAAGAATAGATATAATATAAAATGAATAAGCAATTGCTAAAAGAATATGACCGCAAATAAATGGCGAATAGTGGTGGAGAAAATGGAACATACCATTTTCGACAACAATGTCCAACCATGTTCTGATTGTGAAATATCTTCTATTACAATGCATTGATGCGTAAATATACATCAGGAAGGCGATATAAAAACTAAACAATAAATACATTTTTACAACACTATGGCATCTCCTTTGAAATGTCTTCACCAAGATTTTGTTCTCTTCTTCCTATTTATCCATATTCATTACTGAAAAGGTATTATATTGCTCATTCTTCGGCACGCAACATTGGAGGTCAATATGTTCATACTAAATCCCTAAAAAGAGAAGACGCTTTGCAAGCATGTCTCATATTGCTATACTTCTTGTACTTACTGCCGGTGTAAGAAAATGATAAACAAGCAAGATTACATTAATATATAATATGACATGGTACCATACTTTCCAAGTTACTTTCGTTAGCTAGCAATCTGAAATTATAGATCTGAGTTGAAATAAGATGCCAGTGCAGCAACCCAAGTACCTTCAGCCATGTTAACACTAACCAACAAAAAAGGTAATTTGAGTTGTCCTACATGAACAATTGTAATCAATTTTCTCAAAGGTCAATGTTGCGTATAGGTTAGAGAGAGCTAGCTTGGTGAGCTTTCTTGCAAAGCCAAAAATTAATTGTTCTTGGCTACTTATTATTTACTTCAATCACACCTTGTCTTATTTATTTGCATAAACAGGTCCACATAGCTTGCCCAATGCAAAACAACCCAGTTAATTGGTTCCTTACTGCAGCAAATTTCATTGATATGAGCTTTGATGTACTGTATCTTGACTCTGATACAGACCAAATTCTATCATCAATTTTAGTCATAGTATACAATTTCATGATACTTTTCCTAGAAAGCTTTCCTCATTGTCCTTTTTCAAGATTTGGGTTTTTGGAATAAGGCATGTCAAAATACCAAAGATGGAAATCAGATTTTACTCTTGTTTATAGAGCAGTAGCTTTTTCAATAGCTTTCTATCGATGCACACTATGTTTCATGCACTAACTTTTTTGTCACTGGAGCACAAAAATTCAGTTAATTCAAGTATCTATGCGTGGAAAATTTATACAAATATAGTGGCATCCAAACATATAATTTGTCAAAAGTCTGCATGATCCTTTTTTTGTCAGTCTCATCGAGTGTTATGCCAAACTTATTTGGTCCATGCCATCCTATATTGAACTGTTCAAGTGTTATTACAATGCAAGCATGTTGTCCACCATGCAACTCAGTTCTAATTTTTTTTTCATGTTTTTCTTCAGCTAGCTGTGCAAGCTTTCCGAGAGAAATTTGTGTTCCAACTGGTGAGTAACAAGTACAACAGAATAAAACTACCATTTGTCAAGGATTTTCTAGATAAACATGTAATTTGCTGTGCATTCACTTTCTTGCTACCATTGAAAATCTCAAACAGTTACATTGTAATCAATTTTCTGTTCTCATTGAATAACTTTAGCTCTGTATTCATCTACCTTCCTCACTTGGATGTAGGTTCTGCACCATTTGAAGTAATTAGAACTACAGTATCAAACTGCAACATGGCGACCTGAAAAAGAATCTACAGGCTCTACAATATGCAGAAAAACTTAGGCAACTTAGCAAGCATCACTTCTTTGATAACTATGTTAACATGGTAGTTGCTAACTAAATAATTAGTACTCCCTCCGTAAAGAAATATAAGAGCGTTTAGATCACTAAAGTAGTAATCTAAACGCTCTTATATTTGTTTACAGAGGGAGTACCCAGTAAAAACCATTGAAATGATTTTGAACAACAAATTTCTTTTGTTGCTGGATGAGTTTATGTACTCTATTTTCTGCCTCTTTTATTTGTCCAATTTTTTTCCCTGAGAAACACATACATTTCTTGAGGCGAGAGGTAGCTGTATCTCGCATTAAGCGATACATAGTCGCGCCCAGGAGTGGCTATGTGCGTGTCTCACGTTAAGCGAGACATAGTCGCACCCAGGAGCGATTTTATATCTATACTACTATATAGTGTACTCCCTCTATCCATCTATACAGGGCCTAGTGTGTTTTTCAAGGCTAAGTTTGACCATATGTAAGAGCAATAATATATGGCATGCAAGTTACACAAATCATACCGTCTAATTCGTGCAATGAAAGAAGCTTTCAATGATATAATTTTCATATTATACATCTCATATACTATTAATCTTATCAATAATCAAAGACAATCTAGAAAAACGCATTAGGCCCTATATATATGGATGGAGGGATGTAACACCCCCTGTATTAAGCTACAGTGATCAACCTTTTGATGATGCCATGTCATCATGATTAACAGTGCTTAATCATCATTAGCAACATATCCCTGTTCAAATTCCAATTCAAATTTAAATTAAAACTAAAAGTGAAAATAAAAGTTGTTCAAATCCTGAAACAAAAATGCTCATCATGTTGCAAATAATCTAGAGGCAAGTATAAAATTGACATCAATACTAACTAAAAATATTAAGTGGCTTAAACAAATAGAAACAGCACCAAGACAACACTATTTAATGCCTTTTTAATTAAATAAAATCCATGTGAAAATGTTTGGACTCAAAACCAATTTATATCAGTGGCTAATAATGCACTGTAATTATTGGACTAGTTTTCATATTTTGCAAAACTCATTTGGAATGAAAAGAAAAGAGAAAACAGAGAAAACAAAAGAGAAACAGAAAAGAAAAAGAAAAAGAAAAGAAGCCCACTGCTACTGGGCCTAGTGCCACAATGCCCGGCCCAACTAGCCTTCCCCTACCCCCCCGCACTGCTCCTCCTCGCTGCTGTCGAACACACCGCGCGCGCCGCGCCCGCACCCCGGCCCCCCCTCGCTCCCGCTCGACAGCGAGCTCGCGCCGCGCGTGGGGATAAGGGCAACACCCCGGACCCCCCTGGCTCCTCCCTCGCCTCGCTTTCTCCCTCCCTCGCCCGCTCTCCGCCATGGCCGACGCAACCATCGCCATTGCTCCGCCGCCCACGTAGCCACCGCCTCTGCCTCGTCGCTCCGCCGTGTCCACGGTGCTCGCCATCGTCGCCTCCTTCGACCGCGCCAACGAGCCGAAGCCCGGAGCCACTGCATCGTCCCCACGCCGCTTCCTCCTTCCTCGGATCGCTGTCGCTGCACCGCCTCGACCCACGCCGCCCCGACCTCCCCAAGCTTCCCCGGGCCTTCTTTGCACCGCTGTGAGCCGCCCCGTTCTCTCCCCCTCTCTCTGGCCTCGCACGTATGCCGTAATTAGCCGCCCCCGGCGCCGCGCTCTGTACGCCGCCGTCGTCGCCATTGCCATGCTCCCGAGCCACCGCAGCCTCGCCGGCGGGCCCTGACATGCTCCTGGTGAGCTGCTGCGTCTGCCACGCTACCTAGCTTGCTCGCTCGCGCGCTGCATCGCCGAAACCTCGCGCACCCGAATGCTGCCGTCCGCCTCCGTCGTCGCCGGCGCCGTTTCCGGCGACCCCCGACCCAGCCACCTCCCCCACGCGACGCGGCACGTCACCAGCTCTCGAACGCACCCGGCCGCGCTGGTTTTGGTGCACCAGAGACGAATCCCGAACCTCGCCGGCGCTCGGCCACCGCGCACGGGCTCGCCGGAGCAACTCCGGCGGCCGTCCGACGTGGCGCCGCGGGCCCCACCGCCCGTGCCACTGACCCTGGGCCCCACTGGGTCCCGTTGACCCAGTCCACGCCGACGTGGCCCGCCCGGGTCGCTGACATGTGGGCCCCGCCCATTAAACGTTTTAAAATAAATAAAATTACTAATTAAAACTGCTAATTAAAATAATTAGTTAATTAAACGCTAATCAGCCACTGACTAGTGGGTCCCACCCGCTAATTAACCCTGTTTAATTTAAATTAACTCTGTTTAATATTACAGAGGCTGGCAGGTGGGTCCCACTGGACCCACACGTCAGTTTTGGCCCAGTCAAACGCACTGTTGACTGCTGACGTCAGCATCACGTCATGCTGACGTCATCTTTTACTATTCTGGATAAATTCGAATTTAATTAATTGAATAATTCCAGAAATTCATTTAAACTTTGAAAAATCATATCTTTTAATCCGTAACTCCGATGAAAATAATTTATATATGAAAAGGGGGGGGGGGGGGGGGGGGGGGGGGGGGGGGGGGGGGGGGGGGGGGGGGGGGGGGGGGGGGGGGGGGGGGGGGGGGGGGGGGGGGGGGGGGGGGGGGGGGGGGGGGGGGGGGGGGGGGGGGGGGGGGGGGGGGGGGGGGGGGGGGGGGGGGGGGGGGGGGGGGGGGGGGGGGGGGGGGGGGGGGGGGGGGGGGGGGGGGGGGGGGGGGGGGGGGGGGGGGGGGGGGGGGGGGGGGGGGGGGGGGGGGGGGGGGGGGGGGGGGGGGGGGGGGGGGGGGGGGGGGGGGGGGGGGGGGGGGGGGGGGGGGGGGGGGGGGGGGGGGGGGGGGGGGGGGGGGGGGGGGGGGGGGGGGGGGGGGGGGGGGGGGGGGGGGGGGGGGGGGGGGGGGGGGGGGGGGGGGGGGGGGGGGGGGGGGGGGGGGGGGGGGGGGGGGGGGGGGGGGGGGGGGGGGGGGGGGGGGGGGGGGGGGGGGGGGGGGGGGGGGGGGGGGGGGGGGGGGGGGGGGGGGGGGGGGGGGGGGGGGGGGGGGGGGGGGGGGGGGGGGGGGGGGGGGGGGGGGGGGGGGGGGGGGGGGGGGGGGGGGGGGGGGGGGGGGGGGGGGGGGGGGGGGGGGGGGGGGGGGGGGGGGGGGGGGGGGGGGGGGGGGGGGGGGGGGGGGGGGGGGGGGGGGGGGGGGGGGGGGGGGGGGGGGGGGGGGGGGGGGGGGGGGGGGGGGGGGGGGGGGGGGGGGGGGGGGGGGGGGGGGGGGGGGGGGGGGGGGGGGGGGGGGGGGGGGGGGGGGGGGGGGGGGGGGGGGGGGGGGGGGGGGGGGGGGGGGGGGGGGGGGGGGGGGGGGGGGGGGGGGGGGGGGGGGGGGGGGGGGGGGGGGGGGGGGGGGGGGGGGGGGGGGGGGGGGGGGGGGGGGGGGGGGGGGGGGGGGGGGGGGGGGGGGGGGGGGGGGGGGGGGGGGGGGGGGGGGGGGGGGGGGGGGGGGGGGGGGGGGGGGGGGGGGGGGGGGGGGGGGGGGGGGGGGGGGGGGGGGGGGGGGGGGGGGGGGGGGGGGGGGGGGGGGGGGGGGGGGGGGGGGGGGGGGGGGGGGGGGGGGGGGGGGGGGGGGGGGGGGGGGGGGGGGGGGGGGGGGGGGGGGGGGGGGGGGGGGGGGGGGGGGGGGGGGGGGGGGGGGGGGGGGGGGGGGGGGGGGGGGGGGGGGGGGGGGGGGGGGGGGGGGGGGGGGGGGGGGGGGGGGGGGGGGGGGGGGGGGGGGGGGGGGGGGGGGGGGGGGGGGGGGGGGGGGGGGGGGGGGGGGGGGGGGGGGGGGGGGGGGGGGGGGGGGGGGGGGGGGGGGGGGGGGGGGGGGGGGGGGGGGGGGGGGGGGGGGGGGGGGGGGGGGGGGGGGGGGGGGGGGGGGGGGCCGACGACCAGGAGTAGTTAGGAGGTTCCTAGGCAGGAGGCCTTGCCTTTTCGATCTGTTGTATCCCTGTTTGTGCTAGCCATCTTATGGCACCTTGTTTAACTTATGTCTGTACTCAGATATTGTTGCTTCCGCTGACTCGTCTATGATCGAGCACTTGTATTCGAGCCCTCGAGGCCCCTGGCTTGTATTATGATACTTGTATGACTTATTTATGTTTTAGAGTTGTGTTGTGATATCTTCCCGTGAGTCCCTGATCTTGATCGTACACGTTTGCGTGCATGATTAGTGTACGATTGAATCGGGGGCGTCACAAGGGAGTAGCAGTTTTGGAAGTTTGAATCCAAACATCAGAATGCAATTTCTATCGTTTATTGGACACATCCGACGGCCAAGGATGCTGGGATTTGCAGCTACAGTAGAAACACCGGACATCACATTTCTCTTCATCGTTCTGGAAAATCTGTGAATTATCAGTAGCCATGTGCCCTTTCCATGCCCAAAAAAGGCACTAGACCCTTCCACACCCTTCTTCTTGCCATTAGCCCATGGGGACGAACAGCCATGTGTGGCGAGCAGTTCGATGGAACTGCATCGACGACCATTGCGGTTGCCTCGCGTGAGGCTGCCCATAATGGGTAGGAAGCGAAATGTACTAAGAAGAGGAGAGTATCCGCATGTTGGCCTAGCACATAATTCAATCAAGCGCAACATGGCAGTCTCAGTTTACATTTTTTTTAGGGGGGTAGTCTCAGTTAACAAAAATATACATGTATTTTCCAAAAACTATCTGTGAATTTTTTTAAAATGTTTATACAATGTAAAAAAATGTTCTTGTAGTTTAAAGAAATGTTTATTGCCATTAAAAAAATGTACCATATAATCAAAAAGGTGTTTAAAACATGTATTTCCAAAAAACATGTACATCATGTATTTCTAAAATGTCCATCGTATATAAGAAAAAATGTTTGACATGTGCTCTAAAAATGTACATTGTTTACTGAGAAAAACGTAGGTAACTGTTGAGAAAACCCAATAAAAATCAACAAAGAAACAAAAGAAAATCCAAAAAAAGCCCAAAGACAACAAAGAAAACCAAGAAAGATACAAAGAAAACCAAAGTACAATGAAGGGAAAAAAAACCTAAAAAACCGACAAGAAAACAAAGAAAACCAAAGTAATGAAAAAAAATAACGAGAAAACAAATAAAACCATAGTAAAAGGAAGCAAAAAGAAAAACAAAAGAAAACTGGTTAACAAAATAAAACCAAAAAAAATATGAATGAAGAAGAAGAAAAAAAATTCCGAAATAGAACGAACCTACAACGCTCAGCGAGTAAACTAAGATAATGGGTTGACCCGCTAGTCATCTCCCATAGGCGATCCTTACTAGGAATGCATACGCGCGACATATAACCGTGATGGTCGCGCCCTCGTCACATTGTCAACCAAACACACAGGCGAGCGAAACAAATGACTAAAAATGGGCCGGTCCAGTTATATACTATACATGCTACAAGAATCCGGCTTTTCAGGTCTGGATTTTCTGGCTTTTTCTTTGTTTCTTTTTTGAAAAATGTATGGAGATTTTTTTAAAATAAGATTTTATAAGAAATGAAAATTTCAGAGTTCCTTCATGCTGTGTTCGGATATCTGTATTGGAGGCCCCCGTATTGAATTGGTTTCAATTCCAATTCTAGAAGGAAACAGTAATGGACATGAATACGAATTCACGTGTTTGGATGCTCATGGAATTGTGCCTCCGTATCTCAATGAGTTTTCAATACCAAATGTTGTTTGGATGTCAAACAATGAAATTGCATATGCTTTGTGCTTTATGCATCAATCAAAAATTGTACAATGTGCGAATATAATTGAATGATTATATAGCAATAAAAGTGAAAAAATATTCTAGAAATGCATGATGACACCAAAAAATATTCACACAACAATAGTAATAACAATAATAAATTTCTAACAACAACAATTATTATGCCAACAAAGTGCAGCATTTGGATAAATAGGTTCAAGTGGTTAAACAGGACGATGCGTATTAAGATATGCTAGCCCAAGACCTGCAAAAAATGAATTTGTGGTTAGTAAATTTATGGGAACATGGAAATTTATTATTGATCTCAACTCAATAATAGATAGATGACAATTATCTCAATTCAAGTTGACAATTGATGACAACTTTAACAAAGGTTCACACGCTCACGGCACAACTTTAACATAGGTACACTTGTGAATCATGGGTAAGGTTCACATGTCAGTATAAACAGGTAGGGTATGGGTATATCCATGGATAAAAGGCTATACCCGTGCCCTACCCATGACTTAATGGTAGGGTATAGGTACTACCCGTGGGTATAAAATTGTGCCCAAACCCTGCCCATGTGGGTACGGTATCCGCGGGTACCCGTATCAATGGGTAAAATTGCCATACTTAGTCCGCAACCGTCCGGACTGCGCGGTCCGGACCACCAAAGCCATCCAACGCGGGCTTGTATTAGTCCGCTGAGCGGTCCGGACGTATTTTTGCCGGCAAACACGAGACAAAGTGTGGGGAGGGGGGAGAGGGGGCTTTGCAGGAGTCCGGACAGCAGACACGTAGGACTTCGACACCCCCAGCCCACCCAAAACCCCTCCCGGACCCGTGACTCCATCCTCCCATTTTCTCTCCTTAGTTTTTCTATCTTGCCTTCGCCACCGCTCCACCACCTCGGCCATCACGCCGCACCCCTGCCGGAACTCGATGGTGCCGTCACCTCTAGTGGTACACCTGGGCTCCACGCCGCTGCTCCTACGCCGCCGTTCCACACCTCTCCTCGGACCGCCACACAAGTACCATCCATTCCTACGATGCTCAGCATGCCCGGCAACTGTTCGGTGAATTGCCAGAGCTAACTTTTTTGTCCATTCTTCTTTGAAGCAATGGATTCGGATATGGAGTACATCTACGAGCACTGTGTTGAGTCATCCGATTTGTCCGACGAGGAGGACTACATGAATGAGACGACGATGATGCATGCCGTGCTTGCAGAGGTGGAGCGTGCGGAGGAGCATGTTCTCAATTTCAAGGGATCGATCAAGGGTCATCGAGTGCTCAACCGCAACCGGGCACGTGGCCATTTGACGCTGATGTCTGTCTACTTTGCCCCCGATGCCCTCTTCGCCGACAATTTTAGCCGGTGATTTCGGATGCGTAAAAATGTTTTCGATCGTTTGTACCATGAAGTCATGTCCTTTGATGACTACTTCATCTTGAAGAAGGATGCCAAGGGAAGGATTGGGTTCTCTGGTTATCAGAAGTGCACGGACGCATTACGGATGCTTGCATATGGCACGGCCGCTGATTCGTGGGACGAGTACCTACGGATGTCCGAGAGCACTTGCAGAGATGCCATGGTCAGGTTTGCAACTGCCGTGGTCGAGGTGTTTGGACTGCAGTACCAGAGAGAACCAACTGTGTCAGACACCGAGAGGCTCTTGGCAATCTCGGAAGCAAGAGGGTGGCCAGGTTTGCTCGGATCACTTGACTGCATGCATTGGAAAAGGAAGAACTATCCAAAAGCTTTTGCAGGGGCAATATCAGAGCCATGTTAAGAAGCCCACCATCATTCTTGAAGCAGTTGCATCCCAGGATCTTTGGATTTGGCACACTTTCTTTGGCATACCCGGGGTCTCACAATGACATCAACATGCTGCAGTGATCACCATTGTTTGCTAGGCTGACTGAAGGAAAAGCTTCTCCATGCCCGTATACTGTCAATGCGCATGAGTACAACATGGGCTACTATCTGGTTGATGGTACAGATCCTCCGTGGGCTACCTTTGTCAACACCATCTCTAACCCAGTTGGTCAGAAAATGTCTCACTTCGCCCAAAGACAAGAAGCAGCTAGAAAGGATGTTGAGAGGGCTTTTGGAGTTCTGCAGGTACGTTTTGCAGTTGTTCGTGGACCTGCTAAACAATGGGATCCGGAGACCTAGTGGGAGGTGATGACCTATTATGTGATCATGCACAACATGATCGTGGAGGATGAGGATGAGGATGCTACCACAGGTTTTGAATTTGAAAACATGGGTGATCCTATCGAACTTCCCGATCAAAATAAGGCCACGTTTGAAGAGTTTGTTCAAATGCATCAACAAATTTGGTATCGAGCAACTCACAAGCAACTGAAGGAAGATCTGATTGAGCATCTGTGAACGGCCAAGGGGTCAACAATATTGGAGTGTAATATTTGGATTTTTTTTAAAATTAGAACTACCGCTGCATTTAAACATTTCAACTATATATATGCGGCTATTTGAACGCGCAGATTTAAAAAAATGCGGGTCAAATGTATGCGGGCAGCATTGGATGGCGGCCTCCGGCATCAGTGTCCGCGGACAGATGCCGGAGTAAACTTGCGAGTCAGCGTTGGAGATGCTCTTGGCCTTCCCCTGTCCATGTTCAACCACAACCCATGCGCCTCCTGTCCCCGCCTTCCGGCCCAGGCATGCCAGCTCACACGACAATTGACAAATTAGTGTGGGGGGGGGGGGGGGGGGGGGGCCCAACTGATATGTGGGACCAGTGTAATTTGCAAAAACACTATGCCACATAGGAGGTTTGACTGGTCAATTAATGCCACATAGGAAGAAAAAAATACATATCCAAATGTATCAGAAATGTATACAGTGACTAGTGACTGTATAGGACCCCAAAAGCAAGTATAATGACCATAATTAGGGTATTTTAGTTTGATGACCAAAGTGAGACACCAACTCAAGTTCAAGTATTGTAGATGAATTTTAATTTTAATTTCTCATGAGAAAAGTTATTGGAACAATAACCAATGAATAAAATGAAAAAGAACATGTAATTCTATAATGAGACTAAATTATCCTCCTGGACCAATGCTAGAGAGCATGTCGTGCCCAAGTCAGGCGGTTGTAGTACCATGAACGCCGTTCTCAGATCCGTCTATAGGCCGCCGATGAAACACATCAAGAAATAGAAAGGATGAATTTCATCAGAATATGACAACAGTTGGTTCATCGGATTTTCAAAGCGATTGATATAATTCTGAACAAAGCCTGACTAACGAATCTACTATATCTAAATAGTTAGCTCCCACTACTAGATTTCTCTTAACAGGCGTGCTTCCACATCACCTCAATTATTTATAGCCATTCGATCAAAATCCTGTGACATTGGACGAGACTTGCCTGCTCCCTTCCCATGCTCCCATCTGTGCTCCCGCATATGTGGCTTAATTTGATTGGAACAAAATAAGGCCCGGCCCCACCCCCTTAAAATCAGGGGGGAGATGATTAGATTAGAAAGGAAAAAGAAAAAAGGACAGCCGTAGGATGAGGTGGGAGCACGGATGGGAGCATGGGAAGGGAGCAGGCAAGCCGGATCCTGTGACATTAGATGGCATGCATGTACTCATAAGTTACACTCCTTGCATTAATCAATCCATGCAAACCATGGCACCTCATTACATCATGCATATCTTTCTTCCCGGGGAATAAAGTCATGCATGACAGTCATAATTTAAATTTTGCCATTAATCTCTATGTGGACATGTGCGGTACGACAAAGGGAATATACTAATATCGCGGAGATACCAACGACATGTGCGGCATATGTGTTGGACACTTGGAGCAAAAGTATATAGTTCGTGTTCCACATTTTTGTTAAGAGATGGTGTCACATTATGTTTAATTCAAAATGTTTTCTCTTTTTATACATCATTTTATCACATAATTTGCATGTTTTATTGTTTAAAAAAACCTAAACTAAGAGCAATTTTACATTTGTATTTAATTAGTTTTAGTTGTTTTTAAGCACTTATTAATGCATTTCTTGTAACATGGTTCCCGCAGCAACTCGCGGGGCATCATCTAGTAGCAAATAAATAGCCGGACCAAATCTAGTACACAACACACTGCACAAGCCTTCCTAGTTAAGGCCCAATTTTTTTCCTGGCTAACTACAAATTGTGGTTTACCCGCAAAAAAAAAAAAACTACAAATTGTGGTTATGGGTGAAAATTTTGCATCCAGATCCAATGGCGGCGCTAGGATTGGGCCAGGCCCCGGGCCGTCTTTGAGCACTGTTGCTACAGTGAGTACTACAGTGAATGAATAAGTTGGGCCTCACGCCCCAGGCCGAGGCCCAGGCTGCCTGGGGCCTAGATTCGTCGTTGTCCAGAACCACTCCAGAATCCCATACACTGCAAAATATTGCTGACACAAATCCTTCCACAAGTGTGGATTCTCTCCATCAAACATCAGAAATGGCATGGATGGAGGATTTTGTGCGCCTTGAGAAAAATAGACATATGTTCCCCGATCCCCCAATGGAAGTAAACACGTGATGCCAGAAGACCGATGCATTTGGGATTCGAACCATTGGCCGAAGGGGCCGCCGAAGCCGCAAGCACTTAGTCGGACACTATCTGTGGAGATGTTGCAGCACTACCGTGGCCACTGGACGGAGGACTTTCCATCACCAAAAGACCGTCCAAAGATGAGTAGCTCTTCCGTGCCAATGGATCGAGGAGATCCGTCTCCGACGCCTACTCCGCATTGTTATTTGGGTCGTGGAAGACATGTTGTTGCGGCGCTTCCACCGATGTATGCAGATCGGTGATGTGATTGTCGATCGTCAGCTTCCAGACATTGAACTCTGCCGCGACCGAGACCATGATGTCCTCCCTGAGCTCATCGCAGCAGGTTCTTCAGATCTGCCTTAGTGATTGGTTCTATCGCCTTCCAAGCTAAGTGATCAGACCTCTGCTGACTAGTCTCGTTGATCGACGACGCTAGAATGGAGATGGGCAAAAATTGGTGGCTTTGAATACCAGGTATTAGCACGTCAATACTGTACACTAGATATCTCTACTCCTATAAAAATCTGAATTGGTGATGATGGTGTGTCTGCCACCCGTCGTTTAGGATCGTCGGATCGCCATCTAACGCACACGAATCAATCTGCTGCTCATTTGCACATAACCCCTCTCAACCCCATCTTTCCTATTCAGACTTCTCTCTCCCAACTCCTCGAACCATCTCGAAACAAATCGAATCACCGACGGACATCACTGGAATCGATCTGGCGGGGCGGCCGCTGCTGGCGCCGTCCACCTCCAGCGCCTCTCACGCTTCTCAGCCCCACCGCTCACCACCATGACGCACCTCCACCTCGACGTCCTCTCTGCCCCCTTGCCCGTCTCCTCCAACGCCGACCTCGGCAAGCACGCCGTCGATGTCGTCCGCCTACGGACGCCTCTCCTGCCTCCTCCTTTAACACCGCAGTTTGAGCGCTCCCATCACCACCACCTCCCCGTGCTCCTCGTCATCCCCTCCACCCCTCCCCATCTCCTTTGTTACCAGCCACCACAAGTACACCGCTGGCGTCGTCCGTGCCACAACGGCTCTCCTACCTCCACACTTTATTGATCCAGCAGCCGTACTTCCCACTGCCACCACCTCCACTTCCTCATCGCCGTCTCCTCCGACACCGACCTCCGCAGGTATCCCGCCGGCTGTGCTCTGCTCATCCTCGGTGTCGGCCCACCTACTGCATAAGAAGTGAAACATGCTTCATATTTCACGGTTTTGAACATGTTGTCAGTGTGTTTTCTTTTCCCATTGCCATCTGCAAGTTGTGAACCTTATTATTAGGCCTCTGCTTGTTGTAATAGGCTCTTGTGAAATGCCTTTTGTATTTTAAGATTTTGATTTTTTTGCTAACCCTCCCTTTTTTTGGGGAAAAAAGCATGCAGATCTTACGCCAAAATGTTACGGCCACCGAATGCGAGGTGATCATTGCTTTCACTTGATTAGTGTGTTGTTTGGTCATTTTTGTGTTCATACTGAAGTGATTTGGTGGCTGGTTTGCAGGATAGTTTAACTTGCGTGAAAGTATTATCTTTGCAATGTGGTTGTCAATGCATATCATCATTCCTTCATAGTTTAGACATTTACATGTGCATAATAATTGTGCATTCTGGCTATGAGGTAAAACTACAAATTATTTCTTCCTTTACGCACATGTGGTGATGGCCATGAGGCTTAATGTTTCATCTCACAGAGAAACCGACCAAGTACTTAGTTACCTGTTGGATTTCAAGCTGACCGAATGGAGCTAGCCACCTTTTAAAGAGCAGTGGAAATTATTTGTATGACTGGAAGGTTCAAGTGGCAAAATTTTGCAGGGTGGTTTACTTATGCAAAGCTAATTTTTTGGTCAGGGTTAGTGCCAACCTTTGAACATTGTTCATATGTCTGATTTGGTGACTGTAAACTACTGCATAGGTGTCCGGTCAATTTTGATTTTTGTAGGGGTTTTGTACTTCTGAATTTTCTCAAAGAAATTTGCATTGTTGGGCTCAGCTACTTCTGAATTTCAGGGTTGTGGAAGCAAGGGCGAGGTGCATGATAGTGACACAAAGATGGGCGAGTACGGGGAATGTAGGAACCTGCAAGGTGTTGTGTCGCGGTTACTTGCAAGGATGACTATGGCGGCAACTGTTTGCACAATAACTAATTCATGGCATAGGTGAGGATGATATTTTTTTCTTTATCAGTAGTCATATTTGTCAGATTAAGATCCACCTGTAATCATTCCAGCACCTCGTATCATAAGAACTAGCCTAAAGTGATTATGTTTGATCTTTTAAGCCAGTTGGTATTTTTTTACAGAAAGTTTTTTTTCACCAAGGAAGGTAATTATAATAAGCATCAGCGTCAGCATGATTTTTTTAAAGATAAGCTGAAGTATGGTAAAATATAGTCAGGAGATCCTGATCTTACTAAGTGCAGAGTTCCCCAAGAATATAGTCAGAACATTATTTTTTATGTTTTGCTAAAATATAGTCAAGAGATCCTGATCTTACTAAGTGCAGAGTTCCCCAAGAATATAGTCAGAACATTATTTTTTATGTTTTGCTCAAGTAGCAAGCAGTAGCAGGCAGCAAGTGACTTTGGTTTTCATCGTGTTACAGTCAATTCCTGCTTTATCAAATGTAAGAAGCAGGTGAAAGTTTGTTCAACTAAGTAGTAATCCAATGATATATATACAGCAAAGGTTTCCTGCCAGGACCATTTCTGGATGTACGTTGACCATTTATTTCTACGATGTAACGTATACCAAGGCACCTATCTGATACACTGAGAGGGTGTGGTGAGTGGAGTGGAGGTGTGTGGTGCACTGAGAGGGTGAAGCAAAGCCTGAAAGTTTGTCCGATTTCCTGTGCTTGGGGACGCGCTGCTTTGTAGAAAAGTTGGATACTATGATTTTGTATAGTGATGGGAGATAGTCTTTGATACTCTACTTTGTGGCGGGGGAGATATATGTTGTGTTACTGCTGTCATATTCTTGTGTGTCTAAGCTTAATAACAATTGATTAGACTGTTCATTTTCCGCGACGCAACTTCATGACGACGCGTTTCTCGTGTCGAGGCACGTATGTTTCATGAGACTATTGGTTTTAAGAAACAAAATCATGTGCTATTTTTCATTGGTAATGCAGTGCACAATAAAGACCTGATTTTAATTTGTACCACTCTATTTTGTGCATTAGATCTGGTAAGGCTCACCTTGTGTTTTTTTTACCCTTTCTTCTTTTGTTCCCCAAAAGGACACATTACTAGGTCCCTTGTTTTTTTAAATAAAAAAACGCCTCTTTATTCATTCTTATACATCATTATAGTGTTCCTAAAGAGATAGAATTGATGGTGGTGGTACTTCAATCCAAGAAGTAGCTTCATTAAACGTCGCAAGACGGACCAGTTCATGGGCAATAGCATTCGCCTCTCAGTACTCATGTTCAAACACCACTTTGGCAAATTCTGAAGACAAGAAATAACTATCATTGGCCACTATTGCAGCACTGCCCGCCACGTGCAAGCCGCTATTCATGACTTCGATGACTTGGCTGTTGTCCGAGCAAATAATCCATCTATTGCCGAAAGCAGAAAATTAAGCAGACAAGGATAGGAAGAGAAAGTAGAAAATTAAGCTGGTTAGTGTTTGTCTCGGTTGTCACATGTATGTGGACGGATTTTCTATTTGTTGCATGATCTCTGTCACCACCTCGATATAGGATAGAGCGAGCAATGAGATGAGCATGGAGAACAACAAGTCTTCCCGTGAGGCGAAGATGAAGAAGAAAGTGTTTGGCTTGGATGAAGAGGTTTATCGATTGGAAACATATGTTTGACTGTGCTCACCTATCAATAATATATTGTCACTTTGATCAGTGTCTTGGTACATTTTTATTGCCATTAGTAGCATATAGTAGCTCCAGACTGTAACTTAAGTCCACCTGATCATTTTTGATCCCGTAGCGTAGCACGGGCATCTTGCTAGTAAATTCAAATACATCAGTGTAGTGGTCCGAATCTCTTGATTACAAGCATGATTGTGCTGAATTGGGAACAAGAAAGGAGGAAGGGGGGAAGAGAGGAGAGCCGGGGGATAGGTCCTGCTCCTGGGATCACGCGTGCTCTTATACTGCCGCAGCTGCAACGTTCACCCACTCCTTCCTAGTCACTCGTGGATGAGCGTGACTATGTGTCGCGTATTGCGAGACCAAACAAGGTCTCAACTGAAATGCCTGCGAGAATGGGCCGACCCAGCGTAAGGGAGGACCACATGCCTTAAGCAATCCTTTTTTTTCCTCCCCTTTTTCACATTTTTCTTTTCATTTTGTACTTTTGTTTCTATTTTAAAATATTCCATATATATTACAAAAATCACTTTACAGGAAATTTTGAAAACATGTTAATCATGCATTTGAAAATGATAAACGTGTATAGAAAAATGTTTCTAATGTATACGAAAAATATACAACGTGTATGAAAAAAAGTAGACAAAAAAGTATATATATGAAAGAAAAGTTAATAATGTATTGCAAAAATGTTAAATATGTATAAAAATGTTCCTGATGTATAAAAAATATGTACATGGTGTACCAAAAAAGTGGACATCAAAACATATTTTTTTAAATGCTAATTATATATTTGAAAATGTTAAACTTGTACAGAAAAATGTTCCCAATTATACGACAAATGTACAAAATGTATGAACAAATGTTTGGACATCAAAATATATATTTGAAAAATTGTGTTAATCATGTATTTAAAAATTGTTAAAGGTGTATACAATTTTCCCCCAATTTATACTAAAAATATACAACCTGTATGAAAAAATAGACATCAAAACATATATTTGAAAACTGGTAATCGTGTGTTTGAGAAATGTTAAACATGTATAAAAAACATTCCTAATGTACACAGAAAATGTATAACCTGTATGAAGTAGAGTTGACATAAAAAACAAATATTTCAAAAATGTTAATAATGTATTTGAAAGTTTTTTAACATGTATGAAAAAAGTTTCCTAATGATTACAAAAAAAGTATAATGTGTACATATATGTGGAACAAAATGAATTATCTATTTTCTAAAAATGTATACTATGTAAAGAAAAATAAATGGGAAAAACCCAAACAAAAAGGTGAAGAAACACAAAAAAATATATAATAAACCATGAAACCCGGTGAAAGAAATAAAACAATATAGAAGAAACAAAGAAACTGTACACACAACACGTAGAAACTAAAAAAAGAAAAAAAAACCAATCAAAAGGTTCTAAACCCAAAGTAAACCGTGAAGAAAAACTCAAAAAAAAAATCCCATAGAAAACCAATGAAACCCGTGATAAAAACACAGGTAAAAAAAAGAAAAGAAAAAAAAGCCAATGAATACAGGACCAATCTAGCCAGTAGTTGGCAAAGAAAAAAAATGCCCGCCGTACAGGACACCACCAACGGCAGCGACCCGAGCGAGCGAAACCAATAGTGGGGCCAGCCATTCTCGGGAATGCTTGAGGCGAGATTTATTATATCTAAGTACGGGCAACATATAGCCCTGGCGTTTGTGGATTGTGATTCCTCTGTTGATGAGTGTTGTCTTGGGGATCCGGCTTGCCTGCTCCCTCCCCATGCTCCCATCCGTGCTCCCACCTCATCCTACGGTTGTCCTTTTTTCTTATTCCTTTCTAATCTAATCATCTCCCCCCCTGATTTTAAGGGGGTGGGGCCGGGCCTTATTTTGTTCCAATCAAATCAAGCCACGTACGCGGGAGCACGGATGGGCACACGGGCGGGGAGCAGGCAAGTCTCGTCCGTCTTGGGCTGTGTCACCTGTGTGTTCTGGTGTGGGCAGGGCTGGTGGCCCAGTACTGGTAGAGGTGCTAAGAATGGCCACCGGCCGATTTGCCAAAAGATTACAAGCAATTTTTTTAACACAAGATTACAAGCAATTTAAAATGCCAATAATATTCAGTGAATGTCCATTATTCTCAAAAAAAAAAAATCAGTGAATGTCCATTAAAGACAAAGCATGACCGCGCTGATACACCTTGGCTCCATCACTGATATGCCGTATGTACATCCATGCACGTCAGGCACGAATTATAGAGCAGAGCAGAAGTATAGTCGATCGATGGAAAGGGTGGATGCAAGGTGTATGCATGCATTAACTCAACCAAACCAAGACGTACTTACATACAAGCAGGCAATGGGGGCGCGCGCAACAATTCTTTAGTCTTCTTACTTGGCAAGTAAGCGAGCTCCACCGATTCCCACCATGAACGCCAGCGGCAGGAACGAAGCGCACAGCACGCAGCGGCGTGCGAGCCGCCGCTGCCCCTGCGGCGGGTCATCGGCGCCGGACAACCAGACAACCGCAGCGCACGCCTCCGCCAAGCCGACGACCCCGGCCGAGAGGACAGACGCGTAGTAGGCCCAGCTGTGGCCGACGAAGACGCCGGCCGGCACCTTGTAGATTGCGGAGGCGACAGACATGCAGGCCGTGATGAGCCCGACGGCGCACACCAGCCTCTCCAACCATCGGCGGCCTTTTGTCGCTGCCACCGCGAGTTGGCCGGCCTCGACGTCGAAGCTGAGCACCGCGCCGTCCGTATCCCCGGGCAAACTGCAGTCTAGTGTGCAAATGACAAATGATCGTTTCGATCTGATGTGCTTCCGTTTGTGTGTGTGTTGAGAGGTGGGGTGGGGCTATATAGATGCCGGTCTTGGCTCTAGTCTTTGTCTCTAGAAGTAAGGTAAATGACAAAGGTGCACTGGAGAGGTGCATGGAAACTCTTATGTGCGAAGGGGAAAGGTGGACACAGGTCAAAAGGAGATCAGATGGTCTTGGATTAAATAGACGAATGGAGGACATGGAACTTCGTGCGTGCTCGACAGGAGATCAATGGTCTTGTGGAGCGTGACGTTGCGCCGGTTAGATACCCGCGCTTATGTGTTTTACAGATATTCAGATGAGAAAGAGTAGCAGGTGAGGTGAGGTTGGGGAAAGCGTTCAGGATACAACTTTTTTCTTTCTTGATTGTGGTGGCGTCGCGTAACTCTTTTTTTTCTTTCTTTCAAGAAACTAGCGTCTCTGTATAACATGCAGTTTTCTTCTCTTCATGGGCCAGTCACGACCTGCAAGCCCAACAAGAAGTAGCAGCCTCCAACAGCAAGCAACTTTTCTCTGTCTGGTTGATTCAGACCAAGTTGCACGCAAATTTCCTTTTTGAGAAGTGCTTACAATGATGTATTGACTAGAAGCGGATGCGTGCTCTGCCGCGCCACCTAGTCTGCAACATTTTCTTTTATGTTTGTGTACTTTCCTTTCTTTTTTCCTTCTTAAGAATACTCTATTGCACTGTTTTGGTCAAACAGCCGATTTCATCCCTTATTTTGTACTCCCTCCGTCCTATAAGACGTTTTTTGACACTACACTAGTATAAAAAATCGTCTGACATTATGGGACGGAGGGAGTACTCTATAAGAAAATAACTAAATCCATTCTATAAGAGGCATGCTCTTATAGGATTCTATGCTAATCCTCTTAGTTTTCTGTACCCGATGTATATGCCAAATTCGTAACTCCATTCTCATTCATCTCAATTCTGCGCTTCCCCCAAATCGTGGTAACCAGGCTCGAGCTTCTCCCGTGAGCAGCCTGCAGCCTGTAAGTGCTTGTTACTCCGGCACCGAAGCGTGAGGAGACTAACCTATTGAGAGCATTATACCCGGCGGCACACGGAATACTTCGGTGTCTGAGTGGCATGTTGGCGGTGGCCTCCAGCTTCAGCTGGTATGCTATAACACTGTCTCCTGGGTCGGTGACAGTGATGGCATGGGGTTTCCATCCATACAATGACAAACTGATTCAAAATTGTTTTTGTTTTTTAAAATATGTTCATGTTTTTTTTTAATTCTCGAATTTTTTTAAAATACTGAGCATTTTAAAAGGGCATCACCATTTAAAAGACATGTTTGAAGATTTCAAACAATGTTAAGAATTTTAAAAGACGTTAAAAAACATTTGCAATAATGTTCGTGTATTTTAAAAAATCTCAAATTTTCAATACCATGTGTTCAATTTTAAAACAAATATTCAAAATTTAATAAGATATTTTCGCTTTTCAAAATATCATGTATTTCAAGAAAAAATATATGAAAAATGAGAAAAACCTATAACAGTCAAAGCAAACCGGAAGGCAAAAGAAAATAATGGATGGAAACCAACGTTCCGTAGCGGGCACAACAACCGCATGACTGTGTCGACCCACCACGACCGGCGATTCATGGACAGTTTGACGGCATGAGCGTTCAGTTCTCCCATGCTGGACTGGAGTGTATATACCTTGCTTCTAGCGAGCTAGATGCTCGTGTCGTCAACAACAAACGGTTGCTGGGCCTGCCCAGGAAGAAACTATTGCACATAAAATCTTCGTTTTTCTTTTAAGAAATCGTTGTTCAGTACCTGTAGTGTAGTTTTCCCCTGAGGTTTTCTCTGTCTGGTTTTTCACTTTTTTTGGTGATTACTTTTTTTCCTTTTCCCGGTTATCACGGTTTTTAGTTTTTTAATTCATAATCTCTTTTCTTTACACGAGATGAAAATTTCCAAATGTAAGTTGCACATTTAAATGTTCGTGGGAAAGTAAAAATCGGTTGACAGGGTTTCAAAAAAATGTTTGTTCAATTCAAAAAGGTCCATCTATTTAAAAAATATTCACACATTTGAAAATATGTTCATGACATTTTAAAATGATTTTTACAAAAATGTAATAATTTCTTCACATGGTTTAAAATAATTCACGCAATTAAAATGTTTCCTAAAATAAATTAAAATTAGTAACACACTTAAAATATGTTAATGATTTTTTAAATCTTCATGATAATAATTTTTGACACATTTTAAGAAAAATCATAAGAGGTAAAAAATGTTCTTAACATTTTTTTAAACCTTCATAACATTTCAAATTTTTTGGATGCTTTAAGAATCTTCTTTATTTTTAAAATGTTAACTGCATGTTTCAAAGTTGTTCACCTTGTATTTTAAATTCGTTCACTGTTTTATTTAAAAAAATATTCAACATGCATTTAACAGATTTTCAACATGTACTCAGAAAATATTTAACATCTATTTAAAAAATGTTCAGTGTGTATGTGAAAAATGTTAACGTGTATTCCAAAGGTTCAACGTGTATTAGTTAAAATGTCAATAAAAAAGGAATATATGTAAAATAGAAAAAGAAAACAAGAAAATGAGAACAAATGAGAAAAAAATATAAAAAAATCATAAAACCGATAAAGAAAAATGGTTCAAAACCACTCGAAAATAGAAGCGACCTATATTGGGCTGGCCCACTTCCTGTGAGACTGAAACCGGACCCCTCTCCCTCTCCCCCTGCCCCCACCCCAACTAATCTCCCCCCTCCATTTAAGGGTAGCCCCCTCCCCCCTAAAATCCAATCAAGCATGTTCATGTGGTCTGTTATCATTCGTAAAATCCCATTGTAAGTTTTTTTCTTTCGAAAAGGAGGTTGAAACCCCCGGCCTCTGCATCAATATATGCACACATCCATCTTTATTAAATTATTGTTCAACAAAGGTCTGACAAGGACATACATCAAACAACCTGAAGCCACCACACACACCTACAAACTCGACAAAGGGTAATGCCCTCACGCCCCACCATCTAGAACCGGGGTCACACCGATGCGCCCGCATGACGTACCAGGAGCAAACACCCGGTGCAGCCGATCCAAAGCGTACACCGCATGCATACGCCTCAGAAGCTGTCACCACCATCAAACCGCTGGCCCATCTCCAGGAAAGGGATCCGCATAACCCTTGCTAGGCCGGCCGGCCATCGACGCCGCCACTGCGCCACCACCTTGCGCCCGTCCATCTAGACGCATCCATCACCGAGGCTCTGCTGCACCATATAGCCGAGACCCGCCGTCGTCGATACGGTAGATGCCACGCCGCTCCACCTACGGGCAATCTCACGCCAACTCCGAACCACCAGCAACTCCATCACCATGAGCAGTCCTCGGCCAACGCCATCAGGAACGAACACGACACGCAGATGCCGTCCTCGCCCAAAGCAGAGGAACAGAGGCTTTTGCCTGTGCTCATGGAGAAGGTGAGAGGGACATGATCCACACAAAAGCCTCCAGGAAGGGGATCGGCGCCGCAGAGCGTCGACTTTGGTGAGGCCGCCGCGGCGGCCTAGAGTTTCCCCCGGATCCATGCCCACCGACCAGACCATCCAGCCAGCACCGGGAGATGACGACCGCAATCTCCAGGAGCCAGAGCCAGCACGAACCGAAGCAGATCGAGACGGAGGACGGCGTTTCCCATGGAATTCCGGCAGGACGGCGCTTCCCATGGAACTCCGGCAGGACATCGAGTAGCCGCCGACACCACCATGCCTAGATCAATGGCCACGCCGGGCCGCCGCCACCCCCCGCGCCGTCCGCAGACCCCATGGCTAGGATGAGCCTGATCCGTCGCGTCAGATCCAAGGGGCGCGCCGCCACCCAGCCCATGGGGCACCGTGCCGTGAGCAGGCCAGGCTCCGTTAGTAGCTATTCAGGATCCAGATCAAGGAATCCTCGATCCAGCCCCTCTTCCACCATAGTGAAGCCGCACCACTGGATCTGTGCGCACCCGCCGCTAGGAGCCCCACGAGAGCCCGCGCCCCCCACGAGTGGCTGACCCCGAGCCACCAGATCTCGCAAGGGGAGGGAGGACAGACCCCCCCCCCCCGGGGGGGGGGGGGGGGGGGCCGCCGCCTGCGTCACACGGGCTTCGCCCGACGGACACCTTCTGGCGGCCGTGAGGAGAGGAGTTGATGTGTGGATGGACGAGCGCCGACGGCAGATCGATGTCTCCCAGGACGCATGCGCGGGACCCGTCGCAGGAGACTGCCGTGCGTTCGCTTGGGAAGGCCGAATCATCCCACTGTAAGTTAAGTGTGCTATTCCAACCAACCTTAATGTTGTACGAAATTTTGAGAAAATAAAAGAAAAACAGCTTGTACACATTTTACATTATGAAAATCATTATTCATATCCAACTATTTGTTTGGCTCCCCCAACCTGTGAATTGTCTAATTGTATCTTATTTGTCAAACTCATGTGGACAGTAGTTAGGAAAAAAAAACACTTGCCCTCTCGCTCCGGACCGAGGAGCATCAATCCTGCCTACAAACAACGACGACCAAGAATGGTGACAATAAGGTCACGTGTAAAAAGGTAGGAGACAAATGAGATGTGGCCTCACACTAGAGCCAAAGAAGGTTCGAGGTAGGATCCAAGCTTGCCCAAAGACGCCGATGCGACCGGATGGTGCCTAAGCTCCACGACGGTGCCCCCAAGAAGGTGATGATCCCACACGTTGTTGCCGTCAAGACCAAAATGATTAAAATATAACAAAAATAATTAAAGGTCAAGTCGTGCAAAGACCAACAAAGTAGTAATCATGTGGCCTACATTATCGGATTCTTGCTCATTAAGACAACTACAATGAAAGAAAAAAAAATATGAATGACACAAAAACTAATGCACAATGATAATAAAAATAATATAACCATGTATTTATAGGAAGGTGTGCTTGCTTACAGTAGCGGAGCCAGGATTGGAGCAAGCCCAGGGCCTCAAATTTTTTTTCGTCGCGAGAGAAAAACTTTTCGTCCATCAGGCTATAGCTATTTCAAAAGAATACCTCAAATATGGCTCAATTGCACCAAAACCTTGATCCCCTTCTGCTAAAACCCCGGGTGTAGACACTTTCGTTGCGGCCAGCGATGAAAAATATCTCTTCATCATTTATTTCTACAAAATGAAATGAAATTGATATCAACAGCAGCAACACTACAACAGCAACATTCACATTCAAATACAATTCAAATGAAATTGAATGTTTGACAGCAGCAACAACCATAAGCAGTACTGCAGCAGCAACCATTATAGCAGATCAAAAAATGTTCAATCTATAAAATTTTAACAACAGCAGCAACCATTACCAGTAGGCAGTAGCACAAATGCACCTCCACATATTAGCTAATTAGCATCAACTGTTCAATCTATACAAATTAGCATCAAACTAGCACTGGCCAGTGGCCATTAGCCCATTACCAATCCTGCAGTGCGGCAGAGGGCAGACGGCGTGGCGGACGGCGGAGACGAGGAGAGGCCGGAGCAGAGCGGGCGAGCGAGCGAGCGGCAGAGCGGGCGAGCGGCGGAGCAAAGCCGGCGAGCGGGCGAGCGGGCGGAGGCGCGGAGCAGGAGATCAGGCGAGCAGCGCCGCGGCGGACGGACCTGGGACGGGCGGGGAGCGCCGGAGCGAAGGGGAGTCACTGGCGGGGCAGGCGGCGGCGGCTGCCTCGGCGCGACGACGCTTGACGCACTGGAGTTCGCGTGCGTGTGCGTGGCTAGGTCTGGGCGTGCAGTGGGGCGGCCTGGGCTATGTGCAGTGGAAGGCTGGCCTGGGCCCTGGCTGTTTGTTGGGCTAAGCCCCGGGCCCATTCAAAAACATAGGTAGGTAATATCTAAAAAAAAGCCACGCCCTGGGCCTGGGCCCTGGGGGCCTGGGGCCCAGATCCGCCCCTGCTTGCTTAAGAAGTGCTCAGTCACACAGTATGAAAATGCATAAAAACACAAGAGCAAAATGATGAATCCAAATACCAAAGGATGGCAAGGCCAAACAGAAGGAAGTATTTAATGCTAAAAAGGTGTTTGAAATCAGTACAAACTTATGGTCTAAAACTGCAGCAGAAACAAAGTAATCTTAACACCACTTAATGTACTAATGCAAGGATCACTGCTCAGGACGGAAGGGAACATATATGGAAGAAATTATTTCGCAATATCCCAAACGTTCCTCAGACAATGTTTGGGTCAGGAGAAACTCTCAGAACCTCGACAGAACATCAACACACATAGAAACCAGATTTTCAACGTGGAAAACCCCCAAATTGGGGTAAAAACGATGAGCCGAAGTCACTCAAATCTTCTTCCACTATTATCAAATGTGGGATACAATAAGTTCTTCTCTAGGTAGTGCTACTTAGCTTGCGTTGGTTTTTCCCTTGAAGAGGAAAGGCTGATGCAGCAAAGTAGAGTAAGTATTTCCCTCAGTTTTGAGAACCAAGGTATCAATCCAGTAGGAGACAACACGCAAGTCACCGAATACCTGCACAAACAAACACCAAACTTGCACCCAACGTGATAAAGGGGTTGTCAATCCCTTCACGGTTATTTGCAAAAGTGAGATCTGATAAAGATAGATAAAACTAAACAAAAGATAAAGTAAATATTTTTGGGTTTTTTGGTTTATAGATCTGAAAATAAAATATTGTAAAATAGTAGATCGGAAAGTAATATGATGGAAAATAGACCCGGGGGCCATAGGTTTCACCAGAGGCTTCTCTCAAGATAGAAAATAATACGGTGGGTGAACAAATTACTGCCGAGCAATTGATAGAAAAGCGCAAAGTTATGACGATATCTAAGGCAATGATCATGAATATAGGCATCACGTCCGCGTCAAGTAGACCAAAACGATTCTGCATCTACTACTATTACTCCACACATCGACCGACTCATGCCTGCATCTAGAGTATTAAGTTCATGAAAGAACAGAGTAACGCATTAAGAAAGATGACATGATGTAGAGGAATTAACTCAAGCAATATGATGAAAACCCCATCTTTTTATCCTCGATGGCAACAATACAATACGTGCCCTGCTGCCCCTACTGTCACTGGGAAAGGACACCGCAAGATTGAATCCAAAGCTAAACACTTCTCTCATTGCAAGAAAAATCAATCTAGTTGGCCAAACCAAACCGATAGTTCGAAGAGACTTGCAAAGATATCAAATCATGCACAAAAGAATTCAGAGAAGATTCAAATAATATTCATAAATAAGCTGATCATAAATCCACCCCCCCCCCCCCCCCCCCCCCCCCCCCCCCCCCCCCCCCCCCCCCCCCCCCCCCCCCCCCCCCCCCCCCCCCCCCCCCCCCCCCCCCCCCCCCCCCCCCCCCCCCCCCCCCCCCCCCCCCCCCCCCCCCCCCCCCCCCCCCCCCCCCCCCCCCCCCCCCCCCCCCCCCCCCCCCCCCCCCCCCCCCCCCCCCCCCCCCCCCCCCCCCCCCCCCCCCCCCCCCCCCCCCCCCCCCCCCCCCCCCCCCCCCCCCCCCCCCCCCCCCCCCCCCCCCCCCCCCCCCCCCCCCCCCCCCCCCCCCCCCCCCCCCCCCCCCCCCCCCCCCCCCCCCCCCCCCCCCCCCCCCCCCCCCCCCCCCCCCCCCCCCCCCCCCCCCCCCCCCCCCCCCCCCCCCCCCCCCCCCCCCCCCCCCCCCCCCCCCCCCCCCCCCCCCCCCCCCCCCCCCCCCCCCCCCCCCCCCCCCCCCCCCCCCCCCCCCCCCCCCCCCCCCCCCCCCCCCCCCCCCCCCCCCCCCCCCCCCCCCCCCCCCCCCCCCCCCCCCCCCCCCCCCCCCCCCCCCCCCCCCCCCCCCCCCCCCCCCCCCCCCCCCCCCCCCCCCCCCCCCCCCCCCCCCCCCCCCCCCCCCCCCCCCCCCCCCCCCCCCCCCCCCCCCCCCCCCCCCCCCCCCCCCCCCCCCCCCCCCCCCCCCCCCCCCCCCCCCCCCCCCCCCCCCCCCCCCCCCCCCCCCCCCCCCCCCCCCCCCCCCCCCCCCCCCCCCCCCCCCCCCCCCCCCCCCCCCCCCCCCCCCCCCCCCCCCCCCCCCCCCCCCCCCCCCCCCCCCCCCCCCCCCCCCCCCCCCCCCCCCCCCCCCCCCCCCCCCCCCCCCCCCCCCCCCCCCCCCCCCCCCCCCCCCCCCCCCCCCCCCCCCCCCCCCCCCCCCCCCCCCCCCCCCCCCCCCCCCCCCCCCCCCCCCCCCCCCCCCCCCCCCCCCCCCCCCCCCCCCCCCCCCCCCCCCCCCCCCCCCCCCCCCCCCCCCCCCCCCCCCCCCCCCCCCCCCCCCCCCCCCCCCCCCCCCCCCCCCCCCCCCCCCCCCCCCCCCCCCCCCCCCCCCCCCCCCCCCCCCCCCCCCCCCCCCCCCCCCCCCCCCCCCCCCCCCCCCCCCCCCCCCCCCCCCCCCCCCCCCCCCCCCCCCCCCCCCCCCCCCCCCCCCCCCCCCCCCCCCCCCCCCCCCCCCCCCCCCCCCCCCCCCCCCCCCCCCCCCCCCCCCCCCCCCCCCCCCCCCCCCCCCCCCCCCCCCCCCCCCCCCCCCCCCCCCCCCCCCCCCCCCCCCCCCCCCCCCCCCCCCCCCCCCCCCCCCCCCCCCCCCCCCCCCCCCCCCCCCCCCCCCCCCCCCCCCCCCCCCCCCCCCCCCCCCCCCCCCCCCCCCCCCCCCCCCCCCCCCCCCCCCCCCCCCCCCCCCCCCCCCCCCCCCCCCCCCCCCCCCCCCCCCCCCCCCCCCCCCCCCCCCCCCCCCCCCCCCCCCCCCCCCCCCCCCCCCCCCCCCCCCCCCCCCCCCCCCCCCCCCCCCCCCCCCCCCCCCCCCCCCCCCCCCCCCCCCCCCCCCCCCCCCCCCCCCCCCCCCCCCCCCCCCCCCCCCCCCCCCCCCCCCCCCCCCCCCCCCCCCCCCCCCCCCCCCCCCCCCCCCCCCCCCCCCCCCCCCCCCCCCCCCCCCCCCCCCCCCCCCCCCCCCCCCCCCCCCCCCCCCCCCCCCCCGAAAGCTTATCCCTACAAAATCATATAGTCTGGCTATGCTCCATCTTCATCACCCAAAATACTCAAATCATGCACAACCCCGGTTTTAGCCAAGCAATTGTTTCATACTTTAGTATTCTCAAACTTTTTCAACTTTCACGCAATACATGAGCGTGAGCCATGGACATAGCACTATAGGTGGAATAGAAAGTGGTTGTGGAGAAGACAAAAAGAGGGAGATAGTCTCACATCAACTAGGCGTATCAACGGGCTATGGAGATGCCCATCAATAGATATCAATGTGAGTGAGTAGGGATTGCCATGCAACGGATGCACTAGAGCTATAAGTTTATGAAAGCTCAGAAAGAAAACTAAGTGGGTGTGCATCCAACTTGCTTGCTCATGAAGACCTAGGGCAATTTGAGGAAGCCCATCGTTGGAATATACAAGCCAAGTTCTATAATGAAAAATTCCCACTAGTATATGAAAGTGACAACATAGGAGACTCTCTATCATGAAGATCATGGTGCTACTTTGAAGCACAAGTATGGAAAAAGGATAGTAACATTGCCCCTTCTCTCTTTTTCTCTCATTTTTTTTCTTTTTTCTTCTTTCTTCTTTTTTTTCCTTTTCTTTTTTTCTTTCTTTCTTTTTTCTTCTTTTTTTTCTGAAGCACAAGTATGGAAAAAGGATAGTAACATTGTCCCTTCTCTCATTTTATCTCATTTTTTCTTTATCTCATTTTTTTCTTTCCTCACATGGGACAATGCTCTAATAATGAAAATCATCATACTTCTATTTACTTACAACTCAAGGATTACAAGTCGATACTAGAACAAAGAATATGACTATGTGAATGCCTCCGGTGGTTTAGCGGGATGTGCAATGAATCAAGAGTGACATGTATAAAAAATATGAAGAACGGTGGCTTTGCCACAAATACGACGTCAACTACATTATCATGCAAAGCAATATGACAATGATGATGTATGTCATAATAAACGGAGCGGTGGAAAGTTACATGGCAATATATCTCGGAATGGCTATGGAAATTCCATGATAGGTAGGTATGGTGGCTGTTTTGAGGAAGGATATGTGGTGGGTTTATGGTATCGGCGAAAGTTGCACGGTACTAGAGAGGCTAGCAATGGCGGAAAGGTGAGAGTGCGTATAATCCATGGACTCAACATGGGGGGGGGGGGGGGGGGGGGGGGGGGGGGGGGGGGGGGGGGGGGACAAAGTACTACGCGCATGCTCATAGGGGGATAGGTTGGTAGGAAAAGACCATCGCTCGTCCCTGACCGCCACTCATAAGGAAGGCAATCAATAAATAAATCATGCTCCGACTTCATCACATAACGTTTCACCATATGTACATGCTACGGGAATCACAAGCTTCAACACAAGTATTTCTCAAATTCACAACTACTCAACTAGCATGACTCTAATATCACCATCTCCATATCTCAAAACAATTATCAAGTATCAAACTTCTCATGGTATTCAATGCACTTATATGAAAGTTTTTATTATTCCAAAAAGAAAATTACCATGCTGTTGGGGGGGGGGGGGGGGGGGGGGGGGGGGGGGGGCAAAATAATATAAGTGAAGCATGAGAGAACAATAGTTTCTATAAAACAAATCCACCACCATGCTCTAAAAGATATAAGTGAAGCACTAGAGCAAGAACTATATAGCTCAAAAGATATAAGTGAAGCACATAGAGTATTCTAATAAATTCTGAATCATGTGTGTCCCCCCCCCCCCCCCCCCCCCCCCCCCCCCCCCCCCCCCCCCCCCCCCCCCCCCCCCCCCCCCCCCCCCCCCCCCCCCCCCCCCCCCCCCCCCCCCCCCCCCCCCCCCCCCCCCCCCCCCCCCCCCCCCCCCCCCCCCCCCCCCCCCCCCCCCCCCCCCCCCCCCCCCCCCCCCCCCCCCCCCCCCCCCCCCCCCCCCCCCCCCCCCCCCCCCCCCCCCCCCCCCCCCCCCCCCCCCCCCCCCCCCCCCCCCCCCCCCCCCCCCCCCCCCCCCCCCCCCCCCCCCCCCCCCCCCCCCCCCCCCCCCCCCCCCCCCCCCCCCCCCCCCCCCCCCCCCCCCCCCCCCCCCCCCCCCCCCCCCCCCCCCCCCCCCCCCCCCCCCCCCCCCCCCCCCCCCCCCCCCCCCCCCCCCCCCCCCCCCCCCCCCCCCCCCCCCCCCCCCCCCCCCCCCCCCCCCCCCCCCCCCCCCCCCCCCCCCCCCCCCCCCCCCCCCCCCCCCCCCCCCCCCCCCCCCCCCCCCCCCCCCCCCCCCCCCCCCCCCCCCCCCCCCCCCCCCCCCCCCCCCCCCCCCCCCCCCCCCCCCCCCCCCCCCCCCCCCCCCCCCCCCCCCCCCCCCCCCCCCCCCCCCCCCCCCCCCCCCCCCCCCCCCCCCCCCCCCCCCCCCCCCCCCCCCCCCCCCCCCCCCCCCCCCCCCCCCCCCCCCCCCCCCCCCCCCCCCCCCCCCCCCCCCCCCCCCCCCCCCCCCCCCCCCCCCCCCCCCCCCCCCCCCCCCCCCCCCCCCCCCCCCCCCCCCCCCCCCCCCCCCCCCCCCCCCCCCCCCCCCCCCCCCCCCCCCCCCCCCCCCCCCCCCCCCCCCCCCCCCCCCCCCCCCCCCCCCCCCCCCCCCCCCCCCCCCCCCCCCCCCCCCCCCCCCCCCCCCCCCCCCCCCCCCCCCCCCCCCCCCCCCCCCCCCCCCCCCCCCCCCCCCCCCCCCCCCCCCCCCCCCCCCCCCCCCCCCCCCCCCCCCCCCCCCCCCCCCCCCCCCCCCCCCCCCCCCCCCCCCCCCCCCCCCCCCCCCCCCCCCCCCCCCCCCCCCCCCCCCCCCCCCCCCCCCCCCCCCCCCCCCCCCCCCCCCCCCCCCCCCCCCCCCCCCCCCCCCCCCCCCCCCCCCCCCCCCCCCCCCCCCCCCCCCCCCCCCCCCCCCCCCCCCCCCCCCCCCCCCCCCCCCCCCCCCCCCCCCCCCCCCCCCCCCCCCCCCCCCCCCCCCCCCCCCCCCCCCCCCCCCCCCCCCCCCCCCCCCCCCCCCCCCCCCCCCCCCCCCCCCCCCCCCCCCCCCCCCCCCCCCCCCCCCCCCCCCCCCCCCCCCCCCCCCCCCCCCCCCCCCCCCCCCCCCCCCCCCCCCCCCCCCCCCCCCCCCCCCCCCCCCCCCCCCCCCCCCCCCCCCCCCCCCCCCCCCCCCCCCCCCCCCCCCCCCCCCCCCCCCCCCCCCCCCCCCCCCCCCCCCCCCCCCCCCCCCCCCCCCCCCCCCCCCCCCCCCCCCCCCCCCCCCCCCCCCCCCCCCCCCCCCCCCCCCCCCCCCCCCCCCCCCCCCCCCCCCCCCCCCCCCCCCCCCCCCCCCCCCCCCCCCCCCCCCCCCCCCCCCCCCCCCCCCCCCCCCCCCCCCCCCCCCCCCCCCCCCCCCCCCCCCCCCCCCCCCCCCCCCCCCCCCCCCCCCCCCCCCCCCCCCCCCCCCCCCCCCCCCCCCCCCCCCCCCCCCCCCCCCCCCCCCCCCCCCCCCCCCCCCCCCCCCCCCCCCCCCCCCCCCCCCCCCCCCCCCCCCCCCCCCCCCCCCCCCCCCCCCCCCCCCCCCCCCCCCCCCCCCCCCCCCCCCCCCCCCCCCCCCCCCCCCCCCCCCCCCCCCCCCCCCCCCCCCCCCCCCCCCCCCCCCCCTAAAGAACAAAAAAATAGAGATATGAAAGAAAAAGAAAGAGAGGTTAGGGGAAAAGTTGGACATGTGGATAAATTCCCTGGACTCATAAAAATATGAGGAATTTAAATAAAATGGCGAAAGGAATTTTAGAGAGAATAAAGTTCACACAAAGGAACATGTCTGAATTTTTGAAGCCCATTTGAAAAGGCTCTAAACGGGCTGAGATTTGAGGAGATGATCCCACACATTAGATGTGATTTATGGGGAAATTTGGGACATTTATGGATGGATTAAAATTGCAACCCAATTCTACTAAAAGGCCCCAAAGGAAGAAATGAAGTTGAGTTGGATAAAAGAAATTTCAAGAACGGTGCAAATGTGTTATGGGTGATTCCAAGACAATGGAATGGTTTTATATAGCTCCCTAAATATTGGGAGGATATGTTTTAAAGAGAAACCACCATGTGAATTCCCTCGATTTAAATAGATCGAAAGATCTATGCAATTTATTTAGTTGAGTTGAGATGCAAAGATTAATGACATGTTGGCATGATGACATGATGCAATGCACAAGATGCAATGATGAATGCAACAAACCAACAACTCACATGACGAAACTCGGAAAAACATGGAAGGCGTCTGAAGCACTGGTCTTGGGGCATCACAAGATATCAATGTGAGTGAGTAGGGATTGGCATGCAACGGGTGCACTAGAGCTATAAGTATATGAAAGCTCAAAAAGAAACTAAGTGGGTGTGCATCCAACTTGCTTGCTCATGAAGACCTAGGGCATTTTGAGGAAGCCCATCATTGGAATATACAAGCCAAGTTCTATAATGAAAGATTCGCACTAGTATATGAAAGTGATAACATGAGAGACTCTCTACTATGAAGATCATGGTGCTACTTTGAAGCACAAGTGTGGTAAAAGGATAGTAACATTGTCCCTTCTCTCTTTTTCTCTCATTTTTTTATTTTTTTATTTGGGCCTTTTTTATGGCCTATTTTCTTTCTCTTTTTTTCGTCCGGAGTCTCATCCCAACTTGTGGGGGAATCATAGTCTCCATCATCCTTTCCTCACTGGGACAATGCTCTAATAATGATGATCATCACACTTTTATTTTTCTTACAACTCAACAATTACAACTCGATACTTAGAACAAAATATGACTCCATATGAATGCCTCCGGCGGTGTACCGGGATATGCAATGACTCATGAGTGACATGTATGAAAGAATTATGAATGGTGGCTTTGCCACAAATATGATGTCAACTACACGATCATGCTAAGCAATATGACAATGATGGAGTGTGTCATAATAAACGGAACGGTGGAAATTGCATGGCAATATATCTCGGAATGGCTATGGAAATGCCATAATAGGTAGGTATGGTGGCTGTTTTGAGGAAGGTATATGGTGGGTGTATGATACCGGCGAAAGGTGCGCGGTATTAGAGAGGCTAGCAAAGGTGGAATGGTGAGAGTGTGTATAATCCATGGACTCAACATTATTCATAAAGAACTCATATACTTATTACAAAAATCTACAAGTTATCAAAGCAAAGTATTACGCGCATGCTCCTAGGGGGATAGATTGGTAGGAAAAGACCATCGCTCGTCCCCGACCGCCACTCATAAGGAAGGCAATCAAAAAATAAATCATGCTCCGACTTCATCACATAACGGTTCACCATACGTGCATGCTACGGGAATCACAAGCTTCAACACAAGTATTTCTCAAATTCACAACTACTCAACTAGCATGACTTTAACATCACCATCTCCATATCTCAAAACAATTATCAAGTATCAAACTTATCATAGTATCCAACACACTCATAAGAAAGTTCTATTACTAATCTTGTGTACCAAGCATATTAGGATTTTAAGAAAATTACCATGCTATTAAGACTCTCAAAATAATCTAAGTGAAGCATTAGAGATCAATAGTTTCTATAAAACAAATCCACCACCATGCTCTAAAAGATATAAGTGAAGCACAAGAGCAAAACTATATAACTCAAAAGATATAAGTGAAGCACATAGAGTATTCTAACAAATTCCAAATCATGTATGGCTCTCTCAAAAGGTGTGTACAGAAATAATGATTGTGTTACACTTTGAAGCACAAGTGTGGCAAAAAGGATAGTAACATTGTCCCTTCTCTCTTGTTCTCTCATTTTTTTTATTTTTTTTTCTCTTTTTTTTATTTGGGCCTTCTCATTTTTTGACCTCTTTTTTTTTCTTTTTCGTCCAGAGTCTCATCCTGACTTGTGGGGGAATCATAGTCTCCATCATCCTTTCCTCACATGGGACAATGCTCTAATAATGAAGATCATCACACTTTTATTTACTTACAACTCAAGAATTACAACTCGATACTAGAACAAAAATATGACTCTATGTGAATGCCTCCAGCGGTGTACCAGGATGTGCAATGAATCAAGAGTGACATGTATAAAAAATATGATGAATGGTGGCTTTGCCACAAATACGATGTCAACTACATGATCATGCAAAGCAATATGACAATGATGATGCGTGTCATAATAAGTGGAACGGTGGAAAGTTGCATCGCAATATATCTCAGAATGGCTATGGAAATGCCACAATAGGTAGGTATGGTGACTGTTTTGAGCAAGGATATGTGGTGGGTTTATGGTATCGGCGAAAGTCGTGCGGTACTAGAGAGGCTAGCAATGGCGGAGAGGTGAGAGTGTGTATAATCCATGGACTCGACATTAGTCATAAAGAACTCACATACTTATTGTAAAAATCTATTAGTCATCAAAACAAAGTACTACGCGCATGCTCCTAGGGGGATAGATTGGTAGGAAAAGACCATCGCTCGTCCCCGACCGCCACTCATAAGGAAAACAATCAAAAAATAAATCATGCTCCGACTTCATCACATAACGATTCACCATACGTGCATGCTACGGGACTCACAAACTTTAACACAAGTATTTCTCAAATTCACAACTACTCACTAGCATGGCTCTAATATCACCATCTTCATATCTCAAAACAATCATAACGAATCAAACTTCTCATAGTATTCAATGCACTTTATATGAAAGTTTTTATTATATATATCCCTCTTGGATGCCTATCATATTAGGACTAATTTTATAACCAAAGCAAATTACCATGCTGTACTAAAGACTCTCAAAATAATATAAGTGAAGTATGAGAGTTCATCAATTTCTATAAAATAAAACCACCGCCGTGCTCTAAAAAGATATAAGTGAAGCACTAGAGCAAATTTGCCTAGCTCAAAAGATATAAGTGAAGCACATAGAGTATTCTAATAAATCACCATTCATGTGTGTCTCTCTCAAAAGGTGTGTACAGCAAGGATGATTGTAGCAAACTAAAAAGTAAAGACTCAAATCATACAAGACGCTCCAAGCAAAACACATATCATGTGGTGAATAAAAATATAGCCTCAAGTAAAGTTATCGATAGACGAAGACGAAAGAGGGGATGCCTTCCCGGGGCATCCCCAAGCTTAGGCTTTTTGACATCCTTGAATAACCTTGGGGTGCCTTGGGCATCCCCAAGCTTAGGCTCTTTCCACTCCTTATTCCATAGTCCATCAAATCCTTCCCCAAAACTTGAAAACTTCACAACACAAAACTCCAACAGAAAATCTCGTAAGCTCCGTTAGTATAAGAAAATAAATCACCACTTTTGGTACTGTTGTGAACTTGTTCTTTATTTATATTGGTGTAATATCTACTGTATTCCAACTTTTCCATGGTTAATACCCCCCCGATACTAGCCATAGATGCATCAAAATAAGCAAACAACACGCGAAAAACAGAATCTTTCAAAAACAGAATAGTCTGTAGCAATCTGAATATTTAGAATACTTATGTAACTCCAAAAATCATGAGAAAATAGGAAATCCTAGTTAATTTATTTATTAATCTTATGCAAAAAAGAATCAGTATTTTAGCACGTTCCTGCTAAAAATGATAATTGTTTTCGTAAGCGCAAAAGTTTCTATTTTTCAGCAAGATCAAATCAACTATCACCGTAGGTTATCCCATAGGTCTTACTTGGCACAAACACTAATTAAAACACAAAACCACATCTAAACAGAGGCTAGATGATTTATTTAAATCCAAACAGGACCTAAAAAGCAAGAACAAAAATAAAATTGGGTTGCCTCCCAACAAGCGTTATTGTTTAACGCCCTTAGCTAGGCATAAAACACGAATAGATCTAAGTATAATCGTAATAATGATAAGGCAAATCTCGAAAACTCATCTCATAATCTCTTCGTTCAGCAGCAAGTTTTCTTTGAGGCAAGCAAAAGTAATCAAAAGGGCTAAATTTAATGGGATAAGAATCCCCAAGATCGATCTCGGGAGGAATTGGTTCCTCCTTCGGCCCTTCATATTGTATGACCAACTCATCATTATAAGCATTCTTTTGGGCAAAAGTCATGAGCTTGTATCCAAGAGAGAAACCCAATCCGTTATTTTGAATAGCAAAATCATCATTAAGCTCAGAAATCTTATTCACTAAAACATCGGTAGGAACCCTCTTTCTTAACTTTTCACTATAAGCAACATGATCCAAAGACCGTAAACGCATTATATCCTCTTGATTAATGAGAATTACCTCTATGGGAGGGCCACCACCATCTACTTTATAAATTTCACTAGCTTCTTTCATAATAAATCTAAACTCATGAGCTAGGAATATAGTGGCGGCGCGCTTAACAAAAGAATGCTCAATATTAGAAAACTCTAGAAAAATCCTTTGTATGGATGGATGCATGTGAACAAATTGTCTTTCAAGTTCAACAACAAGCAAAGATATAGCATCCACAAGGCTACTAGTTTTATGGAGGATAGATCCACCCATAGTGGGGAGTGCACCGGCACAAGTAAAGAAATCTTGAATAACCCCCTTTCCAATAATATTTCTGCTACCTATGCGGAAGTTCTTTGTGTGCAAGATAGTAGATTATTCATGAGGATTAGAATTAGCAAAAGCATCAAGGTTTCCCCCATCATTACTACTATCCTTTTCAACAATAACCTCCCAAGTTTCAGACATGGTGGCAACAAACGAGCAAACGGAAAAGACGAACGAAAGAGGGGCGAAGAAAAGGCGAATCTTTTCGAAAATCATTTTATAAGTGGGGGAGAGGAAAACGAGAGGCGAATGGCGAATAATGTAATGCGAGGGATGAGAGTTTATGATGGGTACTTGGTATGTCTTGGTTTGGTGTAGATCTCCCCGGCAACGGCGCCAGAAATCCTTCTTGCTAACTCTTGAGCTTGCGTTGGTTTTTCCCTTGAAGAGGAAAGGGTGATGCAGCAAGTAGCGTAAGTATTTCCCTCAGTTTTGATAACCAAGGTATCAATCCAGTAGGAGATAACACAACAAGCCACCGAATACCAGCACAAACAAACACCAACTTGCAACCAACACGACAAAGGGGTTGTCAATCCCTTCACGGTTATTTGCAAAGTGAGATCTGATAGAGATGGATAAATGGTAAAGTAATATTTTTGGTATTTTTGGTTTATGGAACGGAAAGTAAAAGATTGCAAAGAAAGTAAATAGGAAACTAGAATTGTAGATCGGAAACTTGTATGATGGAAAATAGACCCGGGGGCCATATGTTTCACTAGAGGCTTCTCTCAAGATAGAAAATATTACGGTGGGTGAACAAATTACTGCCGAGCAATTGATAGAAAAGCGCAAAGTTATGACGATATCTAAGGCAATGATCATGAATATAGGCATCACGTCCGTGTCAAGTAGACCGAAACGATTCTGCATCTACTACTATTACTCCACACATCGACCGCTATCTAGCATGCATCTAGAGTATTAAGTTCATAAAGAACGGAGTAACGCCTTAAGCAAGATGACATGATGTAGAGGAATTAACTCAAGCAATATGATGAAAACCCCATCTTTTTATCCTTGATGGCAACAATACAATACGTGCCTTGCTGCCCCTGCTGTCACTGGGAAAGGACACCGCAAGATTGAACCCAAAGCTAAGCACTTCTCCCATTGCAAGAAAAACCAATCTAGTTGGCCAAACCAAATCGATAGTTCGAAGAGACTTGCAAAGATATCAAATCTGGCATATAAGAAATCAGAGGAGATTCAAATAATATTCATAGATAAGCTGATCATAAATCCACAATTCATCGGATCTCGACAAACACACCGCAAAAGATTATTACATCGAATAGATCTCCAAGAACATCGAGGAGAACTTTGTATTGAGAAACAAAGAGAGAGAAGAAGCCATATAGCTACTAGCTATGGACCCGTAGGTCTGAGCTAAACTACTCATGCTTCATCGGAGAGGCAATGGTGTTGATGTAGAAGCCCTCCGTGATCGAATCCCCCTCCGGCAGGATGCCGGAAAAGGCCCCAAGATGGGATCTCACGGGTACAGAAGGTTGCGGCGGTGGAAAAGTGGTTTCGTGGCTCCCCTAGATGTTTTTGGGGTATAAGAGTATATATAGGAGGAAGATCTAGGTCAGGGGGTCTACGAGGGGCCCACAAGGTTGGAGGGCGCGCCATACCCCCCTGGGCGCGCCCTCCACCCTTGTGGCCGCCTCGTGGCTCTTCTGACTTGCACTCCAAGTCTCCTGGGTGTCTTCTGGTCCAAGAAAAATCATCACGAAAGTTTTATTCCGTTTGGACTCCGTTTGGTATTCCTTTTCTGCAAAACTCTAAAACAAGGAAAAAACAGAAACTGGCACTGGGCTCTAGGTTAATAGGTTAGCCCAAAAGTCATATAAAATAGCATATTAATGCATATAAAACATCCAAAACAGATAATATAATAGCATGGAGCAATCAAAAAAATTAGATACGTTGGAGACGAATCAGCCAGCGCGCCTGGCCTTCGACCGGCTGTGCTCCTAGCATGGACATAGATTCTGGCCCACGTACATATACATATGGATGTTGCTTGTCTGATCCGATTTTGCCTTGAACTCTGATTGCCACTTGCCTGCCACCGCCCCTGCTTTATGCATGCGCGGCCCATCTAATCTGCCCAACGAGACGGTCTCTTCGATTGATCATTGATCTAGATCTCATCGAACCTCGGCAACACCTAGCAGGCTCTCAATGAAAGCACCAATGTCGGTTCTATATCCGGCATATCTCATAGTAGAAGTCCTAAGCTAGGTGTCTTGGAACGATGGTAACATGGACACAAGATTTTTCCCAGGTTCGGGCTCTCTCGAAGAGATAATACCCTACGTCCTGCTTTTGATTGTATTCATATGGGGTGTAGTACATAGTACATGCATCTACCACGAGATTGATCTGATGAATATGAGATCATCTATTAACTAGCCTGACCTCGGTTTATATAACACACCAGATGCCTAGGGTTTTAGGAGAGTCCTCGGCTTATGCGCCAAGTCTTGTGGAAACCTCCTTTGTATGCGGAATGGGCTGCCCGAAGTGGCCCATTAGTGAACCGCCATGGGGTTCCTCGGCCCGATCCACCTGGTCGGGAGATGACGTGGTGAGTGCCCCCTAGTCTAGGACACCATCACACGGGAGAAGTCATGTTGCAGGTAACCATGTGAATTTGATATTCATTCGATATTTTGATGATATGTATGTTGTGATTCCCTTAGTGGTGTCATGTGAATGTCGACTACATGACACTTCACCATCTTTGGGCCTAAGGGATTGCATTGTGGAGTAGTTATTAGATGATGGGTTGCTAGAGTGACAGAAGCTTAAACCCTAGTTTATGCGCTATTCCGTAAGGGGCTGATTTGGATCCATATGTTTAATGCTATGGTTAGATTTTATCTTAATTCTTCTTTCATAGTTGCGGATGCTTGCGAGAGGGTTAATCATAAGTGGTAGGCTTGTTTCAAGTAAGAACAACACCCAAGCACTGGTCCACCCACATATCAAATTATCAAAGTAGCGAACGCGAATCAAACCAACATGATGAAAGTGACTAGATGAAATTCTCGTGTGTCCTCGAGAACGTTTTACTTATTATCAGAGACCGTTCCAGCCTGTCCTTTGCTACAAAAGGGATTGGGCTACCTTGCTGCACTTATTGTTACTATTGTTACTCGTTACTTGTTGCAAATTATCTTGCTATCAAACTATCTGTTACCGACAATTTCAGTGCTTGCAGAAATTACCTTGCTGAAAACCGCTTGTCATTTCCTTCTGCTCCTCGTTGGGTTCAACACTCTTACTTATCGAAAGGACTACGATTGATCCCCTATACTTGTGGGTCATCACCCCCCCGGGGCACGCCCCCTGAGCTTGTGGCCACCTCGTGGCTCTTCTGGCCTCCCCCCGAAACTTCCAGGGTGTCTTGTGGTCCAAGAAAAATCGTCAAAGAGTATCATTCCATTTGGACTCCATTTGGTATTGATTTTCTATAAAGACAAAAATAAGGAAAAAACAGCAACTGGCACTGGGCACTAGGTTAATAAGTTAGTCCCAAAAAATGATATAAAATAGCATAATAATGCATATAAAACATCCAAGTTTGATAATATAATAGCATGGACCAATAAAAAATTATAGATACGTTGGAGACGTATCAACCGGCGCCGGCTCAAAGAGGACGGTGCGCATCGGCTTCCTCTATCGCCGACGGCCACAACGTCAACGCTGCACCTCCTCACCTCCCGCAGCAGATGGGATCTGGTCGGATCTGTGACCATCGGTGAGGAAAGAGATAGAGTGGACATTGTCGTCTTGTTTAGATATGGAGTGGGTGAGAGAGCGAGACGCGAGAAACCCTGTCAAACAAGAGGCTATATATACAATAGAGTAAAAAAATCTCTCCATAGCAGTGGTTTTAAATAGAATATGCGCGTTCCCGGAAAAAAGAAACGAAAATTGACGGGCATTAACGTACCAAGAAAGAAAACTCGATCAATAACACGCCCCCGCTTCCAGGTCGCACTTTGTATCGCTCACGTGTGGTCCCCGACCCTCCATTATTAAGTGAGTAAATTAAAGGGTCAAATTATTACGTAAGTTGCCTCTTCGTGTACAAATGCGCTCCATCATGTACTTGCGGGTATGTCGGAGGCAGAGTGAGTGCGTGTACATTTCTTCTTGTACGTAGTACTCCAATTATCTCACTTCCTATTGTTTCCCATTCCTATGATATTCCTATCCTAGGAACAAAATGAGGCAGTACTAAGTTTTTGTGTGTGTAGGGAGAATGGGACATCGACGATGTTTACGAGTAGTTGCGAGAGTCGTCACTATGTGTATGTGTGCGTACATAGACATACATATCCGTTTTTACGTAAAATTCTTACTTTCATCTCCATCTCCATCTCCAATCATATTTGTCCAACTGGCACATTATTTTACGTTAATTCAGTAGCAATATTTCGTATGTGAAAGGATCGAGAAGAGGTGTCTAGAGGGGGGTGAATAGACTCTTAGCAAAGAAAAGTTGCAGTTTTTAGATTCTTCAAGTTAAGATGGAGTTTTAGCACATGTTTAAACATTCATAATACATATTAAGCAAGCATGACAAGAGTATATGAGCAGCGGAAAGTAAAGCATGCAATTTGCGAGAATGTAAAGGGATGGGATTGGAGTGTGCAAACGCAATTGGAGACACAGAGATTTTTGGCGTGGTTCCGATAGGTGGTGCTATCGGACATCCACGTTGATGGACACTTCAACCCACGAAGGGTAACGGTTGCGCAAGTCCACGGAGGGCTCCACCCACAAAGGGGCCACGAAGAAGCAACCTTGTCTATCCCACCATGGCCATCGCCCACGAAGGACTTGCCTCACTAGGGTAGATCTTCACGAAGTAGGCGATCTCCTTGCCCGTACAAACTCCTTGGTTCAACTCCACAATCTTGACGGAGGCTGCCAAGTAACACCTAACCAATCTAGGAGACACCACTCTCCAAAAGGTAATAGATGGTGTGTTGATGATGAACTCCTTGCTCTTGTGCTTCAAATGATAGTCTCCCCAACACTCAACTCTCTCTCACGGATTTGGATTTGGTGGAAAGATGATTTGAGTGGAAAGCAACTTGGAGAAGGCTAGAGATCAAGATTTATATGGTTGGAATGGAATATCTTGACCTCAACACATGAGTAGGTGGTTCTCTCTCAGAAAATGTATGCTGGAAGTGTAGGCATGTTATGATGGCTCTCCTCACGAATGAAGAGTGGGTGGAGGGGTATATATAGCCTCCACACAAAATCTAACCGTTACACACAAATCACCAAACTCGGTGGGACCGAATCAGAAAACTCGGTCAGACCGATTTAGTTCATAATGTGACCGTTAGGCATTTCGATGGGACCGATATGATCAACTCGGTGGGACCGATGTGCTAGGGTTAGGGTAAAACCTCATCTCGGTTTGACCGATTACACAAACTCGGTGGGACCGATTTTGGTAATGAGCTAACCAGTGAGTTGTTCAAGCAAACTCGGTGAGACCGATTACAAATCTCGATTGGGCCAAAATTATTGCAACAAGAACCAGAGAGTTTGCAAGCCCATCTCGGTGGGACCGGGATCCCATCGGTGAGACCGAATTGATTAGGGTTTCTGGCAGTGGCTATGTCAAATGAACTCGGTGGCGCCGGATAGATCAAATCGGTAGGGCCGAGTTTGACTTTTGGTTTGGGACATATGTGGATATGAGAAAGTGGTTGAGGGCTTTGGAGCATATCACTAAGAACTTTGAGCAAGCAAGCCATTAAGCAACACCTCATCCCCTTTTAATGGTATTGGCTTTTCCTATGGACTCAATGTGATCTTGGATCACTAAAATGAAAATGTAGAGTCTTGAGCTTTTGAGCTTGAGCCAATCCTTTGTCCTTAGCATCTTGAAGGGGTTCCACATCCTCTTGTCCATGCCACTCCACTGTTGAACTCATCTGAAATATACTAGATAAAAGTATTAGTCCAACAAGAGATATGTTGTCATTAATTACCAAAATCACCCAGGGAGCACTTGTGCTTTCAATCTCCCCTTTTTTGGTAATTGATGACAACATACATCAAAGCTTTAGATAAAGATATAGAGAATAGCAAGTAAAGCTTTGGAAGGACATGTAACATGCATAGGCTCCCCCTACATGTATGCAATCATGTCAATATGGAATGTAAGAGCATGTGAATGCATAAACATGACAGAGCAAGCAATGTGTTACATGTATCTTGGCTATATGCATCAAAGCAAATGATGTGAATATATGAAGTTGTAACTTCATGTTCATGATTCCTTCTTGCAAACAATATGTACATCAGCAAGAAATCATCATGCACATGAGTGTGATGCATATACTTACCTTGTGGTCTTAAGCTGGCTTAGGAAGAGATGAACCTGAGTAAACAAGGTTAGATAACACAGATATATCTACTAGACAGAGTAAACAAAAGAACCACAAGAGTACCAAGATTGGGATGACATGTAGAGAGTGAGTACTAGGTACTCTATTGGATATAGACATGTCCCCAAAGGTAAAAGATATGCAATGAATTCAAAGATTTCCTTCCCTAGAAGTCTTTCTCCCCCTGAATCTTATATTGGATAATGGGAGAAAATAGGGAAAAGAAAATCATAGCAAAACAAATCAAATCACAAAATAAAACACAAATTAACATGTCTTTCCCCTCTAAAGACATGTGAGTTCTCTCCTCTTGAATACCAAGCATCTGGGGTCTCTCTCTCCGTTTGATGTGATTAAGCATTCTCCCCCGTTGAAGTACTCTCCCCCTTTTGAAGTGATTAAGCTTTGATGTGATCTCTCTCTCCCCCTTTGACATCAATTTCCAAGAAGGGATCTTCTGGATTGTGAATCAGAATAGGTTTGGTCCTTGAGTCACAGAGCAAAGCAGCATATAGAATGTGATGCTGGTAGAGGACAAGAATCATCGAGTGGAGCTAGAACAAAATATGCAGGATGCAAATGGCAAATTGTCTTCTCTACAGTGAAATCGGTAACAACGAGTTATATACTTCGGTAGCATCGAGATGTTTCGGTTTGACCGAAAGTGGCAATCCAGTGTGTCTGAGTTCAACACAGAGATAACATTTTGTCACCTCAGCTCACTAGGCAAATAAGATCTCACAAAGATTTGCAAGGAATTAACTGAAGGATTTGCAATGAATTGGATGCAGGGAATGCAGAACAAGGAAAAGAAAAGAAATCTAGATGAAGTTTTTTTTTTAAAGAAGGGGAACAAATATGCAAGGAACAAATGCAAGAACTCAGAGAAACACTAGAGAACTTCATCTAGAATTGGGCGGCAACAAAGTCACCTATGTTAGAGTATATTGACTGAGGAGTCAAGTGAGAACACTTGATCGTAGGTCATACTCATCGTTTAAGCTCAAAATGGGGTTACCATTTTTCGTTTAAGCTTTTGATGTATTCGCATCTTGTTGAGCTGCTTTGACCCATGACTTGGGGTAAAGCTTCTCTAAGATGGAATAACATACCTTGGGTGGTGGTGTTGACCTTGATCATGTAGTTGAACTTGTGTGGAGTGCTCAAGGTTGATGTAGGTCATCAATGATTGGGAGCACCTCTTGTAGTTTGAGTTTATCTACCTACATGGGTTAGTCTTGCAAGGAAGAGCACTTGTGTATCCAAGGTGACAATCATGAAATTTGATACCAAATGAAATTTGATATATGGAATTTGTCAAAAGGATATGTTGAAAGGTTTCATGCTTCCTTGTCTACAACCACCATGGTGTAGAGACTTGGTGATGTAGAGATTGCTCAAGATGTGAGTGAGTTGCAATCTCATAGATTTAGATCCATCCAAGTACCTACAAGGGTTAGATAGCATGCAAGGGTACAAATATATCCAAGACACATGATCATCATCATAAGAGAGAAGTCAAGGATTAGTCATAGGCTCATGCCTTGCATGTATCCAAATGGAGTTTCTACTCCAAGTTTGAGGCATCAATGATGTTCAATTCTCCTCTCAAATGGCAAAATACTTTCTCATCAAGCAGTTTGGTGAATATATCCGCCAATTGCTTATCGGTACGAACATGCTTAAGATCAATGTCACCTTTAGCAACATGATCTCGAATGAAATGATGATGAACTTCAATATGCTTAGTTCGAGAATGTTGCACGGGATTGTGGGCAATCTTAATAGCACTTTCATTGTCACAAAGCAATGGAACATGTTTCACATTAATCCCATAATCCTTAAGAGTTTGGGTCATCCAAAGTAATTGAGCACAACATGAACCGGCGGCAATGTATTCCGCTTCGGCAGTGGATAAGGATACCGAGTTTTGTTTCTTGGAGGACCAAGACACAAGAGATCTACCAAGAAATTGACAAGTACCCGAAGTGGACTTTCTATCAACCTTGTCACCGGCATAGTCCGAGTTGGAGTAGCCAACAAGATCAAAAGAAGACCTCTTAGGATACCAAATGCCAAAATTTGGTGTATGTATTAAGTATCTCACTATCCTTTTCACAGCCTTAAGATGACTTTCTTTGGGGGCCGCTTGATAACGTGCACACATGCACACACTTAGCATAATATTGGATGGGAGGCACATAGATATAACAATGAACCAATCATAGAGCGGTAAACCTTTTGGTCAACCGATTTGCCATCCTTGGTCAAGTCAAGATGTCCACTAGTAGGCATGGGTGTTTTCATACCTTTGCTTTCTTGCATGTTGAACTTCTTGAATAAGTCCTTGGTGTACTTTGTTTGAGAAACAAAGGTGCCTTCCTTAGTTTGCTTGATTTGCAAAACAAGAAAGAACTTGAGTTCACTCATCATAGACATCTCAAACTTCTTCGACATTAGGTTCCCAAACTTTTCAATAAAATGAGGGTTAGTCGAACCAAAATATGATATCATCAACATAAATTTGGCACACAAATAATTCACCATTAACCCTTTTAGTAAAAAGAGTAGAATCTATCTTTCCAATATCAAAGCCTTTTTCAATAAGGAACTTGGTCAAGCATTTATACCATGCTCTAGGAGCTTGTTTAAGACCATAAAGAGCTTTGTGAAGTTTGTAAACATGGTCGGGTTTCTTAGGATTGACAAAGCCGGGAGGTTGTTTAACATAAACTTCCTCCTCAATTTCACCATTTAGAAAAGCACTTTTAATGTCCATTTGGTACAAGGTTATATCATGGTGATTAGCATAGGCAAGTAAGATGCGGATGGACTCAAGTCTAGCAACGGGGGCATATGTCTCACCATAGTCCATACCTTCGACTTGAGTGTAGCCTCGGGCGACGAGATGTGCTTTGTTGCGAACGACTTGTCCATCTTCGTCTTGCTTGTTGCGAAACACCCATTTGGTACCGATGATGTTGTGGTTGTTGTCGGGCTTCTCGACCAATGTCCACACTTGGTTTCTCTCGAAGTTATGTAGCTCTTCGTGCATAGCATTTATCCAATCCGGATCTTCCAATGCTTCTTCAACCTTCATAGGTTCAATGCTAGATATGAATGAATAATGTTCACAAAAATTAGCCAAACGAGTTTTAGAGCGAGTGATTCTCCCGGTTTGAATATCATTGAAGATTTGTTCTATGGGATGGTCTCTTGAGACTCTTGCTCGAACTCGTGAGAGCTTTTGCTTGGGTCGGGGTGGAACATTTTCTTCATCATCTTGTTCTTCTTCTTGGCCTTCTTCATTGTTGACGTTGTCGTTCTCTCGTCGTGGTGGAGAGGGAGGTTGATGAGGTTCATCTTGGTGTACTTCCTCATTTTCTTTATCTTGGTGTGTCCCACTCATGGATGCTTCCATGTCAACTCTTGGTTCACCTTGTCGTGAGGTAGAAGCTTCCACTTGGACGGACGAGGTACTCTCCTTCACCTCCGTTGGACGAATCTTGCCAATAGACAAGTCTTGGATTGCTTCCGAAGGGTCTTTGTCTCCTACATCAATTGGAAATTGCTCTACTTGTGAGCCGTTAGATTCATCAAACTTCACATCTACCGTCTCTTCAACCTTTCGGGTGAAATTGTTGTAGACACGGTAAGTGTGAGAGTTTGAGCCATAACCAAGTAGGAAACCTTCATGAGACTTAGGAGCAAATTTAGAAGGACGATGCTTATCAAGAATGTAACACTTTGAGCCGAATACTCGAAAGTATCCAACTTGGGGTTTGTTACCGGTGAGGAGCTCGTATGCCGTTTTGCCGAGTAGCTTGTGAAGATACAAGCGATTTGTTGCATAACAAGCCATCTCAACCGCTTCCGCCCAAAAGTGTTTTGGAGTCTTGTACTCATCAAGCATCGTTCTTGCCATCTCAATAAGAGTTCGGTTCTTCCTCTCAACAACTCCATTTTGTTGAGGTGTGTACGTAGCCGAGAACTCGTGTGAAATCCCTTCTTCGTCAAGAAAGGTATCCACATTTGCATTCTTGAACTCCGTTCCGTTGTCGCTGCGAACCTTCTTGATCTTCACTTCAAATTGATTTTGGGCCTTCCTAGCGAAGTTCTTGAAGATCTTTTGGACCTGCGATTTATCATCAAGAAAGAACACCCACGTAAATCTTGAAAAATCATCGACTATGACTAGACCAAATGAGTTTCCACCGAGACTCTTGTGGGCATTGGGACCAAAGAGATCCATATGAAGTAACTCGAGCGGTCTTCTCGTGGTCATGATATTCTTCACGGGGTGACTTCCTCCAACTTGTTTTCCTGCTTGACAAGCACTACACAATCTATCCTTGTCAAATATAACATCTTTCACTCCAAGGATATGATTACCTTTAATAAGCTTATCAAGATTTCGCATGCCCACATGACCTAACCTTCTATGCTACAACCAGCCTTTAGAAGATTTAGCAATAAAGCAAGTTCTAGGTTGAGCCTTTTTAGTGAAATCGACAATGTAAAGATCACCTCTACGTATACCGGTAAAGACCATATTATGATTATCTCTACGAAACACTTGGCAATCTACTTCAGTGAATAGGACATTGAAACCAAAGTCAGCAAGTCTAGATACGGAAAGTAGATTATAGCCAAGAGATTCAATGAGCATAACATTTTGTATGGAGCTATCATGTGAGATGGCCACCTTACCAAGGCCAACCACCTTACCCTTTGAGTTATCACCAAAAGTGACATACTTCCGAGGGTCGTCGTTTTCAGCAAGCTCATGAAACATATCCTTATCTCCGGTCATATGATCGGTACATCCACTATCAAGGACCCATTCCTTTCCTCCAGCCATGTAGCCGCGAAGATTGGCCATGAGACCAAAGTGTCTCATAGACTCATTGAGATCGAAGTCACTATCATCATCCTCATCATAGTATTCGTGTTCAACATCGTCTTGTGATGGGTCAATTCCTAGAGAGAGTGATTCATTAGATTTATGACCATGACAATGTGCATCTTTATGGATTCTAATGACTTTGGAGATGATATTGCTAATGATTCCAACATCTCCTTTGGCATGCATAAGGTCACGAAGCTCAAACAAATAATCACCATACTTAGGATCATTAGGACTTATCTTAGTTAAAGCAATAGACTTATGAAGGATCTCATCTAAGTTTTTCAAGGAATAGTTTGGAAATCGTTCCTCAAGAAATCTCCATATAGTGTAGGCACAATCAAGAGTAGGCAAGCAACCAATCAAGTTTCTAGGCAAACCTCTAGTGATAAGATTAACAGTTCTAAGGTTTCGGATCATGTCAATAGACTCATCAAGGGTAGGATGCATAGGATCAACATGAGGTGCACAAGGGCTAGTAATATACTTGCTCAAATGATATTCATTGAAAATCACAAGCATCTCATTTTTCCACTCATGAAAGTACTCTCCATCAAGAATAGGCACTCTACGTCTAAGACTCCCCAATGTAGACTCATCCATCTTCCTCCAAAGGTGTTTAAACCAAAGCAATGGAGACCAAAGCTCTGATACCAATTGAAAGGATCGAGAAGAGGTGTCTAGAGGGGGGTGAATAGACTCTTAGCAAAGAAAAGTTGCAGTTTTTAGATTCTTCAAGTTAAGGTGGAGTTTTAGCACATGTTTAAACATTAACAATACATATCAAGCAAGCATGACAAGAGTATATGAGCAGCGGAAAGTAAAGCATGCAATTTGGGAGAATGTAAAGGGATGGGATTGGAGTGTGCAAACGCAATTGGAGACACGGAGATTTTTGGCGTGGTTCCGATAGGTGGTGCTATCGTACATCCACGTTGATGGAGACTTCAACCCACGAAGGGTAACGTTTGCGCGAGTCCACAGAGGGCTCCACCCACGAAGGGTCCACGAAGAAGCAACCTTGTCTATCCCACCATGGCCATCGCCCACGAAGGACTTGCCTCACTAGGGTAGATCTTCACGAAGTAGGCGATCTCCTTGCCCATACAAACTCCTTGCACTGGTGCGCGTTGGTCCTAAACAAATGGTTTAAAACCCCTTTCCGCAACGGCATTTGGAACCGTCGCCAAGTGAGTGTGGGCGATAGGGGGGTCCTTCCCACACAACCCAGAAACCGTCGGGGATATGCCCTCCTGGCACACACGTTCGGCAAAATGAGGTCGTGTGCGACCGGCGAGCGCTCAAATACAGAAATACGTACAGTAGAGCTAAAAAAATACAATTATACGGCAAAATTGTTTCCGGTCGCAAGTACATCCCACATAGTCAGTCCCTGCTAAACGTTTCCGTTCGTATGCACATCCTACACAGTCGCTCCAAGGAAAACATTTCCGTTCACAGGTACATCACACACAATTTTTCCTGTTAAATCGTTTGCGTTATTGAATGTATCACACACGGTCCGTAGAAGAAACTGTGTGGCAAAGGCTGTCCATCACACACAGTTTTTATGTGGTAAACGTTTGCGCAAGGTGGCCTAACGCAAATAGTTTTCAAGAGAAAGTCGTGTGTGATTGTTCATTGATCCAACACGGTTTATTCCTAGAAACTGTGTGCGTTGCCTGAGGTCATCGCCCACGGTATTTTTTCAACAACCGTTTGCAATAGCAAAACCCAATTAGCAGGCAAATTCACCATTAGCAGGCTAATTATCCGATTATTCATAATCCATTTATTAATCTAATTGACATTTCATATTAAGCACACAATATATTTCATTTCCATATTAAGGAAGCAGAATTTCATAATTGAAATACATCAGAGTACAACATGATATAGCTTCAGCACTCAGCTACCCCATTACACAACTGCACCAGCAGCAAGTTCCACATACAACATGTAGAACCTTTCGAAATTAGCATCATAGACGGTATATAGACAGATGCATCTCATCTGGAAAACTGCTGAAGCGGAAGGCGAATATTGAGCCTTCATTCATGTTGAAGGTCTTTGCAACTTTAGGCCAGTGCCTGTGGATGATTGACCATCCGTCCTTCGTCCTCTTCAGGAACACTTCAATATTGAACCATGGGTGTTGTATGAAAACCTTCCTCGCCTCCTGACCATAGAGGTGGTTTGAGAGGTAATCACCAGTGAACTGCTTTGGAAAGGCCTGAAAACAAGGATGTGCATAAATATCTTCTCTATATTAGAAATGGGGTAAAGGAATAAAAAAAGGCAAGGTTTAATAGTTAGTACCATCTTGTAGTGAACTGATGTCTTCTTCATTGTGCAGACAAAGATCTTGTTGTTTTTTGTCGCTAATTTCTTTATCCTAACAATCTTTCTGAGTTTCTTGATTTGATTGATATTCATGGACAACTCATTTGCCCATATGCAAAAAGGGTCGAACAGTGGGTCAAAACCTCTGACAGCAGGACCTACATGTGCAAGACCAAATTGTTAAAAACCTAAATATTAGAATGGTTCCTGCAATTGCACAATAATGTGCTATTAGACAACGGACCATGCACGTGCTAACCTTGATTGTAAACCTCAGTGCTTCCCAATGTTTCCCTGCAACACATATAAGGTACTTAGTCATCAGGTTAAGTAAGGGTTCGCATGCTATCAGTAAAATATGTTGATGAAAAATAGTCACATTGCAGATTCATCAGATTAATTCAAGCCACACGAAAAACCCATTTATCCAAACCAAGCATGATTAAGAACTAGGAAATATAGCACTTGTATATGTTTCTCATGTATTAAGTGAGCCAAATTCAATTTATTCCTCACATGCACAACAATACAAAATTCTACCCACGACAATTGGACATCGCATTGCAGAATTGAACCAAGCAGTTAACTAAACACCACAACAAATGAACCAAACATTAACTGAGCACCACATTGCACAATATAACATACTCCTAATAGAAGATCAGACAGTTAACCAAACAGTTAACTACAGTCAATTGTAGCAATTGTATTTGTTTCTCATGTATTTACTACAGCCAAATTCAATTTATTCCTCACATGGTATACAATAACAGAATGCACCCACAATTTTGTAAAGATAAATTCGATTTATTTCTCACATGGAAGACAATACAAAATTGCAGCCTGAAGAATTGAACATCACATTTGCAGAATTGAACCAAACAGTTAACTGAAGACGACAACTAATTAACAAAACAGTTAATAAGTGAGCACCACACTGCATGACATATAGAACATATACACTAGAGCAACAGATTGCATGGTAAAATTAGATAGCACGGTTCACTAGAATTTGTGAAGGAAAGGCAGGAGCAGCACACGCAACGGGTAAACCGAGCATGCTTAACCGGCGTAGCTAGCAAATGGCAAGGTGCTCCTTCAAGATCTGGGTGTCAGCACGAATGGCAGCCATCGCGACCTCATCCACGCGTGCGGCCGCGATTTGCTTCTCCGCTGCGCCGGCGGTCGGGGCATGTGGGATGTGGAAGGAGGAGGAGGATGGGGGTCGGGTGTGGATTACCTGCCTGGATAGAGGAGGCCGAGCAGCGTGAAGGAGGGTCGCCGACGAGGAGGCGGCGCTGCAAGCAAGGAGGGAAGGTTTTAACTTGGAAAGGAAGGCGGAAAGAGGGGAAATGTGGATTTTGGTAAGGGGGAGGGGCGGGGAGGTAGATATTTTCGCGGAAGCCAAAAATTTGGAATCGCTTCAGCGAAAAAACTGGCGCGCAAAGTGTCATCAGACACGGTCCCTAATTCAGAACTGTGTATGATATGTGGACATCACAAACGATTCAGATAGCTTAACCCGTGTGTGATGAGTTTGAACATCAAAAGTTTTGGTTTGAATTTCCATGGTTACAGTGGTCATCCACAGCACACCCACACTTCTTAATCGAGCAAGTTCAGCAATTAAACAGAGCTAGCTGACCTAAAGATTACTCTAACAAATTAAATACCGGCGCTCTTAATTAAACAAAACAAAGAGTACTACTATGGCTGGTGCTCATCGATCTCCGCCGCCGCCTCCATGTCCAGCTCGCGCCCGACGGTCTCCTGGGGAAGGGGCTCCATGGCATCCATCACACCATACTCGGCAAGCATCTCGCCATCCGCGTCCACCATCTCTTTGGAAAAGGCCGCCATGAGCTGGGTGTGGGCGGACTCGATCTGGGCTTGGACGGGCTCCGTCGTCGCAAGGTATGCGGGGGAGGAATGGACGGCTGCTTGAACGCTCTCGCGATTGCCAGCTCTTCGGCCGTGGGTTGCCGACCGTTGTCGGAGAAGCTTCGTTCGATTTGTGCGGTGACCGCCAGGAGCTGGGCGTGGGCGGCCTCCATCAGGGCAAAGGCCGCCGCTGCGGAACGGACAGCTGTTGTGCCACTCTCGCTAGTTGCTATTCCCGAGGCAGATGTTGCTGCCGCCACCTGAGAAGCAACAGCGGCCGTTTGGGCTGCCTTTGCCGCCCGGTCGCAGGTTGCGGCCGCGCTCATGCACCTTGTTAGCACGCGCATGGCGGCTGCGGCCGTGCTCTCACCGGAGTGGGCCACCAAAGTTGCCCTCACGACGCAGGTCCATGTGCCCATCTTTCATCGGCGACGATTGAACAGTGAAATGATATTTGGGGAGCGAGCTAGTGTGCTTGAGACGCCGGCTGTGGACTGTAGCCGACGCACCTTCTCGCGTAAGCCATAGGCGTACTATACACTGACGGTGCTCCAGGATATTTTGTGCTGCATCTCACACGGTTGCTGATCATAAACTGTGTGCGATCTACTTGATTTTTCAACTTGATTTTTCATCTTGATTTGAATTACATAATGGGATCACAGCGGCAATGGACGGTGTTTGAATTGCTAGACCTTTTATCTGGAGTGAACATGCAACTATATGTGTGTCGTAAAAGAATTGGAATTATTCAGGGTTCGTTTGAACATTTTATACATTAAATTGGTTTTCTAGCCATTTCAGGTGAACAATTCAAATTTGAACTACATGCACATGCTCCAGTGCATATAAATTGGTTGAAAAATCAAATATGTGTCCTTGGGTGCATGCTTATAGGTCCAATGCAAGAAATGGGAATGAATTTCAAACACCAGGGCACCGTTGATTGCCGGCAAAACATTGAGATGCCTGGTTTTTAAATTCTAGTAAATCAAAAACTCGTCTGAAATTCATGAAACTTGGCATGCTATCATGGAGCGGCATCAACATGCCATGGTAAAAAATTTGTCCCATTTGGGGCAGGTTTGGGTATATGCTTCTCACAAACCGGAGCTTCTCACAACAAGCATGATGGTTTTCGGTAGGGAACGTCCCACCTTTGGGGACGAAATGATATCCATTGCCTCTTATTGCTTTCAAAAAAAATTCTCGTGACAACATAGAACAACAGGAGTGTTGTGTGAATTTTTGTGATTTTTCGGGGTTCGTTTCGACATTTTTATGCATTAACTGAGTTTTCAATGCATTTATGTGCATAATTCAAATTTGAACTACATGCACATGCTCCAGTGCATATAAATTGGTTGAAAAAATAAATCTGTGTCCTTGGGTGCATGCTTAGGTCCCCCCCCCCCCCCCCCCCCCCCCCCCCCCCCCCCCCCCCCCCCCCCCCCCCCCCCCCCCCCCCCCCCCCCCCCCCCCCCCCCCCCCCCCCCCCCCCCCCCCCCCCCCCCCCCCCCCCCCCCCCCCCCCCCCCCCCCCCCCCCCCCCCCCCCCCCCCCCCCCCCCCCCCCCCCCCCCCCCCCCCCCCCCCCCCCCCCCCCCCCCCCCCCCCCCCCCCCCCCCCCCCCCCCCCCCCCCCCCCCCCCCCCCCCCCCCCCCCCCCCCCCCCCCCCCCCCCCCCCCCCCCCCCCCCCCCCCCCCCCCCCCCCCCCCCCCCCCCCCCCCCCCCCCCCCCCCCCCCCCCCCCCCCCCCCCCCCCCCCCCCCCCCCCCCCCCCCCCCCCCCCCCCCCCCCCCCCCCCCCCCCCCCCCCCCCCCCCCCCCCCCCCCCCCCCCCCCCCCCCCCCCCCCCCCCCCCCCCCCCCCCCCCCCCCCCCCCCCCCCCCCCCCCCCCCCCCCCCCCCCCCCCCCCCCCCCCCCCCCCCCCCCCCCCCCCCCCCCCCCCCCCCCCCCCCCCCCCCCCCCCCCCCCCCCCCCCCCCCCCCCCCCCCCCCCCCCCCCCCCCCCCCCCCCCCCCCCCCCCCCCCCCCCCCCCCCCCCCCCCCCCCCCCCCCCCCCCCCCCCCCCCCCCCCCCCCCCCCCCCCCCCCCCCCCCCCCCCCCCCCCCCCCCCCCCCCCCCCCCCCCCCCCCCCCCCCCCCCCCCCCCCCCCCCCCCCCCCCCCCCCCCCCCCCCCCCCCCCCCCCCCCCCCCCCCCCCCCCCCCCCCCCCCCCCCCCCCCCCCCCCCCCCCCCCCCCCCCCCCCCCCCCCCCCCCCCCCCCCCCCCCCCCCCCCCCCCCCCCCCCCCCCCCCCCCCCCCCCCCCCCCCCCCCCCCCCCCCCCCCCCCCCCCCCCCCCCCCCCCCCCCCCCCCCCCCCCCCCCCCCCCCCCCCCCCCCCCCCCCCCCCCCCCCCCCCCCCCCCCCCCCCCCCCCCCCCCCCCCCCCCCCCCCCCCCCCCCCCCCCCCCCCCCCCCCCCCCCCCCCCCCCCCCCCCCCCCCCCCCCCCCCCCCCCCCCCCCCCCCCCCCCCCCCCCCCCCCCCCCCCCCCCCCCCCCCCCCCCCCCCCCCCCCCCCCCCCCCCCCCCCCCCCCCCCCCCCCCCCCCCCCCCCCCCCCCCCCCCCCCCCCCCCCCCCCCCCCCCCCCCCCCCCCCCCCCCCCCCCCCCCCCCCCCCCCCCCCCCCCCCCCCCCCCCCCCCCCCCCCCCCCCCCCCCCCCCCCCCCCCCCCCCCCCCCCCCCCCCCCCCCCCCCCCCCCCCCCCCCCCCCCCCCCCCCCCCCCCCCCCCCCCCCCCCCCCCCCCCCCCCCCCCCCCCCCCCCCCCCCCCCCCCCCCCCCCCCCCCCCCCCCCCCCCCCCCCCCCCCCCCCCCCCCCCCCCCCCCCCCCCCCCCCCCCCCCCCCCCCCCCCCCCCCCCCCCCCCCCCCCCCCCCCCCCCCCCCCCCCCCCCCCCCCCCCCCCCCCCCCCCCCCCCCCCCCCCCCCCCCCCCCCCCCCCCCCCCCCCCCCCCCCCCCCCCCCCCCCCCCCCCCCCCCCCCCCCCCCCCCCCCCCCCCCCCCCCCCCCCCCCCCCCCCCCCCCCCCCCCCCCCCCCCCCCCCCCCCCCCCCCCCCCCCCCCCCCCCCCCCCCCCCCCCCCCCCCCCCCCCCCCCCCCCCCCCCCCCCCCCCCCCCCCCCCCCCCCCCCCCCCCCCCCCCCCCCCCCCCCCCCCCCCCCCCCCCCCCCCCCCCCCCCCCCCCCCCCCCCCCCCCCCCCCCCCCCCCCCCCCCCCCCCCCCCCCCCCCCCCCCCCCCCCCCCCCCCCCCCCCCCCCCCCCCCCCCCCCCCCCCCCCCCCCCCCCCCCCCCCCCCCCCCCCCCCCCCCCCCCCCCCCCCCCCCCCCCCCCCCCCCCCCCCCCCCCCCCCCCCCCCCCCCCCCCCCCCCCCCCCCCCCCCCCCCCCCCCCCCCCCCCCCCCCCCCCCCCCCCCCCCCTGCCCTAGCCGCAGCTTAATTCACTTTTTTAAATATAAAACACTCATCGCAAACGTTTTAGTTAGAACACCCATATGCAAACCGACAGCTTCCCCAGGAAGCCAACAGAAAATGTGCCGAGCAGGATTTCTGCAGCTCTTGATCGCAAACGTTTTAGATAGAACACCCGTATGCAAAGTGAGAGCAGCGCAGGATTTGTGTATCCCTTCAATGCAAACGGTTGTTTTGGATGACCCGTGTGCAACCACGTACAAACAATTTGGTAAGATTTGTCAATCCTTGTAACACTGCGATTTGTCAAAATATGAAGCTAAAAATCACTAGCAGTATCTAATTTTTGTAACTAAAATTCAGTAATTAAGCATAGATTTCATTCATAGATTAAGCAGTCGTTCTTAATTTATACAAACAGTTCAACTCGACAGCTGAACCGACCAAACTTTTCCCCAATTGTTGCCAACCACGTACTGAAATAGCTAGTTCAACTATATATACTAGCTAATTTTAAGTACGTTGTACAGTTCCACCACATCTATAGTCAGATGAACTGAACAAAATAGCCCCTAAATACTACTACCACTACTACTACTGCGGAGGGGCTTTGTACTACTTCCGACTGCCTCTCCTCTGCCGAGCACGCTCAGTAAGAGGCGGAGGAGGAGGAGCCTACCGATGAGCTGGGCAACCGCAATGTGGTGCCTGCCGCAAATGCAGCTTCAGCGACGCTCACCTCGAACGCCCTCTGCCGCTCCAGACGACCCCTCTCGAAGTGGTGGTTCTCCTCGTGGATCTCCTGATTCCTCGCCTCTCAGGCGGCATGTGCCGCGGCCACGGTGGCGGTAAGGCTCTTTGCGTGCTCAACGAGGCGCTCCTCCTCCTCCTACAGGAACTCGGTGTAGCGCGCAAGGTCGCTGACGCACGTGCGGGCATCCACCTCCGCCTCCCGCCTTCGGGCGGCCGTGGCGGAGCGGGTGATGACCCCGGCGGTCGACGGTGGGCTGGCGGCCACGGCGGCCGATGACGGGGTGGCGGCCACGACCACCACCTCCCGCCTTCGGGCCGCGGTGGCAGAGCGGGTGATGGCCATAGAAGCCGGCAGTGGGGTGGCGGCCACGACGGCCACCTCCCGCCTTTGGGTCACGGCGGTGGAGCGGGCGATGGCCCTGGCTTTCGACGGTGGTGTGGTGGCAACGGCGGCCGGCAACAGCTGCCGACGGGCACCGGCGGCGGAGCGTGTGGTGGGTGTTCCGCGCACACCCAATAGGGACGCCACGCGCACTACACTACGCCGGGGACTGCGCCGCCGCCGCAGTGTAGCCTCCCAGCTGGAGCTGTCCTCTGATAATGGCGGAGTGGCTGAGCGACGATGACGGACCGGTGCCATTGGCGATTGTGGGAGAAGCAGACGAGATAAGCTACAGGGATGGTGGGGAAAATGCGACGCAGGACTCGCCGACCGTGAGGGTTTTTATAGCAGGCCGGTAAGCATTGGGATTTTGGGGGATTTCACCGAGTCGGGCGGGAAGCTTGCGCGGGAACCTGCGAGGTTGCGCGGGAACGAGCTCACCGACGATTCATTGGCGCCACCGTTTGGCAAAAAGAACGCCACCGCGCGCTACGCAAGCTTGCGCTGTAAGCCGTCTGCGGCAGCGGGGTGACAAGACGTGCGAGAGGAGGACGAAAGGCCACGTACACATACGGTTAATAAAAAAACATTTGCGATTTAATTACCTACTATACCACCATCCTGGTTTATAAGTATGGTTTAACTAATAAAATACGAATGCATGTCGCCAAAGATTATATAGTTGGATTTGTATTTGAACATAGTTTCCAATTATATAATTTTCAAAACATGCATTAACATTTTGTTGGTTAAATTTGAGGGCAAAGTATGGCACGGAATATAAAGGAGACTATAGACTAGACGGAGGTGGTACCACACGGCCGCTCTCTACGCAGCGACACAACTGTCGGACGGCTTGTAGGCAACCATTTCCTGCGTGTTCAACTGCTCTATGCGTGTGGTTGCTTGCGGTTCAGGCGGCCGCGGCGCGCTCTGCTCGTGTCCCGCCACGCGCGCTCTGCTCACGCGTCCCTCCAGGTGCTCTGCCCTCATTCCTCCACGCGCACTGCCAGTTTTGGGGCCAGCGCATGATCACACACGTTCGTGTGCAAGCGGTTGCGCCGGGCGCGGCGCGACGATGCAGTTACCCGCTGCAAAAACTGCCATGCGGACGCGCCGAGAATCCACGCCGCCCGGCCCCCTTTTATTCCTGCAGCCATTTACCTTCATTTCTCGTCTCACACGACACAATAAGCACACCCACGAGGACACATACAGAGAGGACATCCAGCGGTTCCAATGGCGCTCCCCGTGGCTCCAATGGCGCTCCCAGCGGACGACGACGACAACGGCGGGCAGTTCACCACGCATCATGTAGTGGACACCCACGTGAGGGGGAAGGCCCTCTCGGTGGTGTACACGAACGATCCGGTCTCAGTGGAGAGCTCCATCCAAACTATGGAGCAGTTCCTTGCCGAGGACAAGTACCAAGTGGTCGGCTTCGACCTCGAGTACACCATCGGTCGTGCCATGCACGATCAAAAGGTTGTCTTTGCCCAGTTGTGCGTGCGACATGACGTCCTCGTCTACCACTTCCACCTTGCCACAAGGCCTTGCGAGCATTTCTCCAGGTTTATCAATAGCTCCGACTACAGTTTCGCTACGGTGGACACCACCAACGATCTAAAAGCGCTCAAGGTTTCGGACTTGAAATGCTCGAATCTTGTCAACATCCAGCACCACTACAAGGTCTGGGGCAGCGACAAAAACAAACTGAACTCCCTGGTTGACCTCGCCTCGGCCATCATCTACCCCTACTACGCGAAGATGAAGAATGAGAGCAATAAGGACAAGAACGCCTGGCACAGTGTGTGGCATAAGAGACTAGATGAACAACATGTCAAGTACGCGGCCATGGACGTGTACACAAGCTACGAGATGTACAGGCGGATCGTTGACATGAGGAAGTGTCTTCTTCTTGACAAAGACGAGGGATCGAGCCACATAGCAGTGGCGGGAGCGTCACAAGAAGTAGATGACTAGACGATCGTTTCTCCTACTTTAGAATGCATGCAATTGTTTATTGAGGTGTGTGCGAATGATATGTATAGCCACTTATGTAATTGGATGTTTATTTCAGTTATATATACATGTTATTCTACTGTAGACAGAGCAATTCACACAGCTTATTAGCAGCAATCGTCTGTGTTATTATTGGTCTTCGCACACATTTCATATTACGGACATGTTTGCCGCGTATCACACACATCTTGTTAAGTTGAACCGTTTCCATTGTGTTGCCTAATCACACACAGTTCATCCCAGTGAACCGTATGATGTATATCACACACGCCTTCATCTGGCTGCCCGTTTCGTTTGTTCCTCCTCATCCCAAACAGTTAATTGAGCTGAACCGTATGCCCTGCATCGCACACGCAACTAAAATCTGAACCGTGTTTGATGCATCCGTCATCGCAAACGTTTTGCACCTTTTTTGATGGTTTTTTTACACCACCGTTTGCGATTATGGCATCGCACACAGTTTCATCGAAGGGTCTCTGATCGTAGTGTCGCGTTTGACCATCCTGCAGTAGTGTTGGTTCAACTCCACAATCTTGACGGAGGCTCCCAAGTGACACCTAACCAATCTAGGAGACACCACTCTCCAAAAGGTAATAGATGGTGTGTTGATGATGAACCCCCCCCCCCCCCCCCCCCCCCCCCCCCCCCCCCCCCCCCCCCCCCCCCCCCCCCCCCCCCCCCCCCCCCCCCCCCCCCCCCCCCCCCCCCCCCCCCCCCCCCCCCCCCCCCCCCCCCCCCCCCCCCCCCCCCCCCCCCCCCCCCCCCCCCCCCCCCCCCCCCCCCCCCCCCCCCCCCCCCCCCCCCCCCCCCCCCCCCCCCCCCCCCCCCCCCCCCCCCCCCCCCCCCCCCCCCCCCCCCCCCCCCCCCCCCCCCCCCCCCCCCCCCCCCCCCCCCCCCCCCCCCCCCCCCCCCCCCCCCCCCCCCCCCCCCCCCCCCCCCCCCCCCCCCCCCCCCCCCCCCCCCCCCCCCCCCCCCCCCCCCCCCCCCCCCCCCCCCCCCCCCCCCCCCCCCCCCCCCCCCCCCCCCCCCCCCCCCCCCCCCCCCCCCCCCCCCCCCCCCCCCCCCCCCCCCCCCCCCCCCCCCCCCCCCCCCCCCCCCCCCCCCCCCCCCCCCCCCCCCCCCCCCCCCCCCCCCCCCCCCCCCCCCCCCCCCCCCCCCCCCCCCCCCCCCCCCCCCCCCCCCCCCCCCCCCCCCCCCCCCCCCCCCCCCCCCCCCCCCCCCCCCCCCCCCCCCCCCCCCCCCCCCCCCCCCCCCCCCCCCCCCCCCCCCCCCCCCCCCCCCCCCCCCCCCCCCCCCCCCCCCCCCCCCCCCCCCCCCCCCCCCCCCCCCCCCCCCCCCCCCCCCCCCCCCCCCCCCCCCCCCCCCCCCCCCCCCCCCCCCCCCCCCCCCCCCCCCCCCCCCCCCCCCCCCCCCCCCCCCCCCCCCCCCCCCCCCCCCCCCCCCCCCCCCCCCCCCCCCCCCCCCCCCCCCCCCCCCCCCCCCCCCCCCCCCCCCCCCCCCCCCCCCCCCCCCCCCCCCCCCCCCCCCCCCCCCCCCCCCCCCCCCCCCCCCCCCCCCCCCCCCCCCCCCCCCCCCCCCCCCCCCCCCCCCCCCCCCCCCCCCCCCCCCCCCCCCCCCCCCCCCCCCCCCCCCCCCCCCCCCCCCCCCCCCCCCCCCCCCCCCCCCCCCCCCCCCCCCCCCCCCCCCCCCCCCCCCCCCCCCCCCCCCCCCCCCCCCCCCCCCCCCCCCCCCCCCCCCCCCCCCCCCCCCCCCCCCCCCCCCCCCCCCCCCCCCCCCCCCCCCCCCCCCCCCCCCCCCCCCCCCCCCCCCCCCCCCCCCCCCCCCCCCCCCCCCCCCCCCCCCCCCCCCCCCCCCCCCCCCCCCCCCCCCCCCCCCCCCCCCCCCCCCCCCCCCCCCCCCCCCCCCCCCCCCCCCCCCCCCCCCCCCCCCCCCCCCCCCCCCCCCCCCCCCCCCCCCCCCCCCCCCCCCCCCCCCCCCCCCCCCCCCCCCCCCCCCCCCCCCCCCCCCCCCCCCCCCCCCCCCCCCCCCCCCCCCCCCCCCCCCCCCCCCCCCCCCCCCCCCCCCCCCCCCCCCCCCCCCCCCCCCCCCCCCCCCCCCCCCCCCCCCCCCCCCCCCCCCCCCCCCCCCCCCCCCCCCCCCCCCCCCCCCCCCCCCCCCCCCCCCCCCCCCCCCCCCCCCCCCCCCCCCCCCCCCCCCCCCCCCCCCCCCCCCCCCCCCCCCCCCCCCCCCCCCCCCCCCCCCCCCCCCCCCCCCCCCCCCCCCCCCCCCCCCCCCCCCCCCCCCCCCCCCCCCCCCCCCCCCCCCCCCCCCCCCCCCCCCCCCCCCCCCCCCCCCCCCCCCCCCCCCCCCCCCCCCCCCCCCCCCCCCCCCCCCCCCCCCCCCCCCCCCCCCCCCCCCCCCCCCCCCCCCCCCCCCCCCCCCCCCCCCCCCCCCCCCCCCCCCCCCCCCCCCCCCCCCCCCCCCCCCCCCCCCCCCCCCCCCCCCCCCCCCCCCCCCCCCCCCCCCCCCCCCCCCCCCCCCCCCCCCCCCCCCCCCCCCCCCCCCCCCCCCCCCCCCCCCCCCCCCCCCCCCCCCCCCCCCCCCCCCCCCCCCCCCCCCCCCCCCCCCCCCCCCCCCCCCCCCCCCCCCCCCCCCCCCCCCCCCCCCCCCCCCCCCCCCCCCCCCCCCCCCCCCCCCCCCCCCCCCCCCCCCCCCCCCCCCCCCCCCCCCCCCCCCCCCCCCCCCCCCCCCCCCCCCCCCCCCCCCCCCCCCCCCCCCCCCCCCCCCCCCCCCCCCCCCCCCCCCCCCCCCCCCCCCCCCCCCCCCCCCCCCCCCCCCCCCCCCCCCCCCCCCCCCCCCCCCCCCCCCCCCCCCCCCCCCCCCCCCCCCCCCCCCCCCCCCCCCCCCCCCCCCCCCCCCCCCCCCCCCCCCCCCCCCCCCCCCCCCCCCCCCCCCCCCCCCCCCCCCCCCCCCCCCCCCCCCCCCCCCCCCCCCCCCCCCCCCCCCCCCCCCCCCCCCCCCCCCCTCACTTGTACTTATCTCTATATTTTCTTGCATGACACGTGGACCCGGATGCTGGATGTCCCACGTGTCAGTGAAAGGAAGAAGAACGAGTTCCGACGACCAAGAGGTAATATTTCTATGCAAACGGATCTTATGCTGCATGAGCTGTTTGTTGTGTTATCGACCAAAATACCCCTACCGCCCTACGTGCAGGTTTGTCTCACTCCTATGTGCCCTACCTGCTCTAACATCCATCATTTCAGCAAGGGGTAGTGCCGTCTAAGACTGCATCCACGCAGTACATTATGGGATTTTGGCCAAAAGCATAGGCTGGTCGTAGTGGGGAGTATCATATACTAGTATCATGCATATGATACTAGTGTATGATACTACCTCCTTAATGCATAATATCATAGACTAGTATCTTAGGTGGTCTTATTTATTTCCATGCATGACACATACTAGCATATAATTTATTATGATACGGTATTGTAATATGATACTTAACCATCTCTTTCCTGATTTATTTATATGCCACATCATGAAAATTGTCTAGTTGGCATGCATGATACTAGCTATGATACTCCCATTACGACCAGCCTTATGCGCACTATAAAACGGAACAGAGGGAGTATGTTGCATGTTGTGGCGCGGTGTTTTCTTATGCATGTTCATGTGGAAGCATTGTGATTTAAAACCCACTGAGAATGCACTAATGCATGTTGCGTGGTAGAGGATTCTTGAGCATACTACATCAAACGGATGGTAGTGGATCTAGCTAGTAATCCGTCTATACCGGGCCCATGTGTCAGTTAATTGAAGAGACAGGTGCGTACGCGTAATTGCGGAAGCGTGCTCAACTGGCAGACATGATGGCATTACAGAGTAAGGCATGTATTGTCACTTCACTGTGAAGACTGGTTGAATAGTTTTCTCTGGCCGATGGGAACAATGCCTCCACGCGCATCCTGTCCAATAACAACAACCACTAGCCAAGGCTCCGGGCACCAATCACATACCTACTCCCTCCTTCCGGTTTACTACTAGAGTACTAGTAGATGATGAGTCCTGAAATACTTTTTTGTACTACTTTTTTTGACATATTTTCATCTTTTTTTTGTACTACTACTTTGCAAAAGTACTCAATTCACGGGCTCGGTTTCCTCAAGAAATTGTCTTTACCAATGTATTAATATCGGCAATGCATGCATGCATGCGTGAACAAGGAATGATTAAATCTTGCATGCAACATTTTAACGAAGCTTTGGCATGTGAACATGTGAATGTGAGGGACTACAACCCTCGTGCATGCATGCAATAGTCACACGTACACATGCACACAAAAACGCGCGCGACGCCCTAATGCATGCAACACGTAAACATACACATGCACACACTCATGCATGTGTACAACACACGACTGAACACAAACACTCACGCTCAAGTGCTCAACCTACACGTGCATGCACACACATACACAGCCAGTGTGAGCTAGTGACCGTATAAACACCGAAAATGTATATATTGACCGCAATGAGCATATTATGAAGTCCACTGACCGTATTTTTACAAATATACAGTGACCGTCAGTGTATTTTTTAAATTAAGCCATATTAACCGGAAAGCAGGCAGTACTGGCTAGCACTACTTTGTTGTACCCTGTCAACTCGTAGAACGAGGAGAAGCTTGCAGGACAAGGTGAAGCTTCCTTACTACGCCCTCTCCATGTACCACATGCGCGGTGGCTCGTAGGACAAGGAGAAGCTTTTGACTAATGCAACCTCTCCCTCGCCCAGGCAGTGGACGTGCAACAGTTCATTCGGTGTCAGATTACCAGAAGCATACACTATAGTACCATCATTGTTCGGCTTCCCGAAGAGGCAAAGAGCCAAGCGCAAGGTTTAGTAGTACGAGTAGTACTAGTATATAGGTACTAGGAACCGCATGGTGGAGCGTCTACACTCTTATTTTATTTTGTGATAAAGTACACATTTATTCCGGAGAAGTGCGGAAAACGTCAGCCCAATGAAGTGGTACTATTCAAAAACATCGAACATGTATAGATGACATCAATCAACCATGCTCTAATATTTCTTGGCCTCTGTGCGACACCTAGCCAGTCTGTGTTATTGCTCCTCGTCTCTCTCAGAGCCCGTCTGCGTTCTCGCTCCTCGTCTCTCTCAAGGAGCGGTGGGTTGGCCATTTTGCCGTCAATTGAGATCGGTTTGCTCACACTCTGGTCCCACATATCAGTGATATGCCAAGAGGGAGCGCGTTGACCGACAGGCCATACACGCACTTGGTTTTGCACCTTCATACTAGTAGGAGCGGATTCAAAGAAGAGTGTATTGATGGCTGCTTCATCTGAGCAACTTCTATGAGAAAGGTGGAGCTTATGATTTGACTGCTCATTACTCACCATTACTGCGGCGTAATGACTGGGCTGAGTTTACCATGCGGTTGTGCACTCTAATTTGGTGCATGGCACATGGACCCAGATGTTGAATGGCTTCTGGCAATGCTATCAAGCTTCCAGCATTTGTCTACATAATTGATGTACACATAATATTCCAGCGCCATAAAATTGTACAATCCTCTGAAGCTTTCAACTTTTTTTTATGTGTGTTGCTAGCTGGAGTAGTCATTAGATGATGGGTTGCTAGAGTGACAGAAGCTTAAACCCTAGTTTACGCGCTATTCCGTAAGGGGCTGATTTGGATCCACATGTTTAATGCTATGGTTAGATTTTATCTTAATTCTTCTTTCGTAGTTGCGGATGCTTGCGAGAGGGTTAATCATAAGTGGTAGGCTTGTTTCAAGTAAGAACAACACCCAAGCACTGGTCCACCAACATATCAAATTATCAAAGTAGCGAACGCGAATCAAACCAACATGATGAAAGTGACTAGATGAAATTCTCGTGTGTCCTCGAGAACGTTTTACTTATTATCAGAGACCGTTTCGGCCTGTCCTTTGCTACAAAAGGGATTGGGCTACCTTGCTGCACTTATTGTTACTATTGTTACTCGTTACTTGTTGCAAATTATCTTGCTATCAAACTATCTGTTACCGATAATTTCAGTGATTGCAGAAATTACCTTGCTGAAAACCGCTTGTCATTTCCTTCTGCTCCTCGTTGGGTTCAACACTCTTACTTATCGAAAGGACTACGATTGATCCCCTATACTTCCCCCCCCCCCCCCCCCCCCCCCCGGGGCGTGCCCCCTGAGCTTGTGGCCACCTCGTGGCTCTTCTGGCCTCCCCCCGAAACTTTCAGGGTGTCTTGTGGTCTAAGAAAAATCGTCAAAATGTATCATTCCATTTGGACTCCATTTGGTATTGATTTTCTGTAAAGACAAAAATAAGGAAAAAAACAGCAACCGGCACTGGGCACTAGGTTAATAAGTTAGTCCCAAAAACTGATATAAAATAGCATAATAATGCATATAAAACATCCAAGTTTGATAATATAATAGCATGGAACAATCAAAAATTATAGATACGTTGGAGACATATCAACCGGCGCCGGCTCAAAGAGGACGGTGCGCATCGGCTTCCTCTATCGCCGACGGCCACAACGTCAACGCTGCACCTCCTCACCTCCCGCAGCAGACGGGATCCGGTTGGATCTATGACCATCGGTGAGGAAAGAGATAGAGTTGACATTGTTGTCTTGTTTAGATATGGAGTGGGTGAGAGAGCGAGACGCGAGAAACCCTATCAAACAAGAGGCTATATATACAATAGAGTAAAAAAATCTCTCCATAGCAGTGGTTTTAAATACAATATGCGCGTTCCCGGAAAAAAGAAATGAAAATTGACGGGAATTAACGTACCAAGAAAGAAAACTCGATCAATAACACGCCCCCGCTTCCAGGTCGCACTTTGTATCGCTCACGTGTGGTCCCCGACCCTCCATTATTAAGTGAAGAAATTAAAGGGTCAAATTATTATGTAAGTTGCCTCTTCGTGTACAAATGCGCTCCATCATGTACTTACGGGTATGTCGGAGGCAGAGTGAGTGCGTGTACATTTCTTCTTGTACGTAGTACTCCATTTATCTCACTTCCTATTGTTTCCCATTCCTATGATATTCCTATCCTAGGAACAAAATGAGGCCGTACTAAGTTTTTGTGTGTGTAGGGAGAATGGGACATCGACGATGTTTACGAGTAGTCGCGAGAGAAGTCACTATGTGTATGTGTGCATACATAGACATAGATATCTGTGTTTACGTAAAATTCTTACTTTCATCTCCATCTCCATCTCCAATCATATTTGTCCAACTGGCACATTATTATACGTTAATTCAGTTGCAAAATTTCGTATGTCCAGCATCTCTCGTTTGCGGTCGTACGGACCGCTGGCACGCCCTGACCGCCCTGGCCAACCCAAACCCTTTTCATCACCCGCGCGTGCTTCCTGCCCAAAATGTTCAGTGCTGCATTCATGCCCGGCCAGAGAGAGCGCCGCTTCCCGGTGCACGTGATTGCTCTGCGTTCAACGACACCACGGCCAGCCACAACATGCATGCAAAAAAGTTGTTGGGAGTCCGTGCTACAACTAGTTGTCCTCGCCTTCTCGTCTATCTCTTCCAGTAGTAGAGTACTAATACTCCATGGCGCGATCCATCGACAAGCGGGCGAGAAAGTTTGTGTTTGTCAGTTTGCGGTGAGTTACATGCCGAGCGACCGTGTGGGGTGAGACGTGAACACGACAGACGTTGGTTTTGCTCCATGGCGTGATCAACTGAAACGAAACATTGGTTTCCAAAAAATATTGTAGTATACTGTACTGCATGAGGGAGAAGCGGATTCAACGAAGAGTGGTGGTTGCTTCGTCCGTCCAACTTATTGTTGGGTCTATGTGATTTGATGGCTCATTGGTCATTATTACTGCGATGGTAGAGCGTTTGCACTCATATCTTTTTATTCTGTGATAAAACTAATTTTCTCCACTCTTACACCGGAGGAGTGCAAAACATGGCAGCCTAGTGAGTACATGGCCCACCTCACACTATCACCATATTCCTCGGATATCGTGCGACACCTTTGGTCCCTTTTTCTTTGCGTTTAACACCTATGTAGTAGCCCGCATGCCAAGGACACAAGCGCTCAGAAAAAATTACTACACCGGAGTAGTAGACTATTTGCCGCCCCCCCCCCCCCCCCCCCCCCCCCCCCCCCCCCCCCCCCCCCCCCCCCCCCCCCCCCCCCCCCCCCCCCCCCCCCCCCCCCCCCCCCCCCCCCCCCCCCCCCCCCCCCCCCCCCCCCCCCCCCCCCCCCCCCCCCCCCCCCCCCCCCCCCCCCCCCCCCCCCCCCCCCCCCCCCCCCCCCCCCCCCCCCCCCCCCCCCCCCCCCCCCCCCCCCCCCCCCCCCCCCCCCCCCCCCCCCCCCCCCCCCCCCCCCCCCCCCCCCCCCCCCCCCCCCCCCCCCCCCCCCCCCCCCCCCCCCCCCCCCCCCCCCCCCCCCCCCCCCCCCCCCCCCCCCCCCCCCCCCCCCCCCCCCCCCCCCCCCCCCCCCCCCCCCCCCCCCCCCCCCCCCCCCCCCCCCCCCCCCCCCCCCCCCCCCCCCCCCCCCCCCCCCCCCCCCCCCCCCCCCCCCCCCCCCCCCCCCCCCCCCCCCCCCCCCCCCCCCCCCCCCCCCCCCCCCCCCCCCCCCCCCCCCCCCCCCCCCCCCCCCCCCCCCCCCCCCCCCCCCCCCCCCCCCCCCCCCCCCCCCCCCCCCCCCCCCCCCCCCCCCCCCCCCCCCCCCCCCCCCCCCCCCCCCCCCCCCCCCCCCCCCCCCCCCCCCCCCCCCCCCCCCCCCCCCCCCCCCCCCCCCCCCCCCCCCCCCCCCCCCCCCCCCCCCCCCCCCCCCCCCCCCCCCCCCCCCCCCCCCCCCCCCCCCCCCCCCCCCCCCCCCCCCCCCCCCCCCCCCCCCCCCCCCCCCCCCCCCCCCCCCCCCCCCCCCCCCCCCCCCCCCCCCCCCCCCCCCCCCCCCCCCCCCCCCCCCCCCCCCCCCCCCCCCCCCCCCCCCCCCCCCCCCCCCCCCCCCCCCCCCCCCCCCCCCCCCCCCCCCCCCCCCCCCCCCCCCCCCCCCCCCCCCCCCCCCCCTCACTTGTACTTATCTCTATATTTTCTTGCATGACACGTGGACCCGGATGCTGGATGTCCCACGTGTCAGTGAAAGGAAGAAGAACGAGTTCCGACGACCAAGGCTCCGGGCACCAATCACGTACCTACTCCCTCCTTCCAGTTTACTACTAGAGTACTAGTAGATGATGAGTCCTGAAATACTTTTTTGTACTACTTTTTTTGACATCTTTTCATCTTTTTTTTGTATTACTACTTTGCAAAAGTACTCAATTCACAGGCTTGGTTTCCTCAAGAAATTGTCTTTACCAATGTATTAATATCGGCAATGCATGCATGCATGCGTGAACAACGAATGATTAAATCTTGCATGCAACATTTTAATGAAGCTTTGACATGTGAACATGTGAATGTGAGGGACTACAACCCCCGTGCATGCATGCAATAGTCACACGTACACATGCACACAAAAACGCGCGCGACGCCCTAATGCATGCAACACGCAAACGTACACATGCACACACTCATGCATGTGTACAACACACGACGGAACGCAAACGCTCACGCTCAAGTGCTCAACCTACACATGTATGCACACACATACACAGCCAGTGTGAGCTAGTGACCGTATAAACACCGAAAAATGTATATATTGACCGCAATGAGCATATTATGAAGTCCACTGACCGTATTTTTACAAATATACAGTGACCGTCAGTGTATTTTTCAAATTAAGCCATATTAACCGGAAAGGAGGCAGTACTGGCTAGCACTACTTTGTTGTATCCTGTCAACTCGCAGAACGAGGAGAAGCTTGCAGGACAAGGTGAAGCTTCCTTACTACGCCCTCTCCATGTACCACACGCGCGGTGGCTCATAGGACAAGGAGAAGCTTTTGACTAATGCAACCTCTCCCTCGTCCAGGCGGTGGACGTGCAACAGTTCATTCGGTGTCAGATTGCCAGAAGCATACACTGTAGTACCATCATTGTTCGGCTTCCCAAAGAGGCGAAGAGCCAAGCGCAAGGTTTAGTAGTACTAGTATATAGGTACTAGGAACCGCATGGTGGAGCGTCTACACTCTTATTTTATTTTATTTTGTGATAAATTACACATTTATTCCGGAGAAGTGCGGAAAACGTCAGCCCAGTGAAGTGGTACTATTCAAAAACATCGAACATGTATAGATGACATCGATCAACCATGCTCTAATATTTCTTGGCCTCTGTGCGACACCTAGCCCATCTGTGTTATCACTCCTCGTCTCTCTCAGAGCCCGTCTGCGTTCTCGCTCCTCGTCTCTCTCAAGGAGCGGCGGGTTGGCCATTTTGCCGTCAATTGAGATCGGTTTGCTCACACTCCGGTCCCACATATCAGTGATATGCCAAGAGGGAGCGCGTTGACCGACAGGCCATACACGCACTTGGTTTTGCACCTTCATACTAGTAGGAGCGGATTCAAAGAAGAGTGTATTGATGGCTGCTTCATCTGAGCAACTTCTATGGGAAAGGTGGAGCTTATGATTTGACTGCTCATTACTCACCATTACTGCGGCGCAATGACCGGGCTGAGTTTACCATGCGGTTGTGCACTCTAATTTGGTGCATGGCACATGGACCCAGATGCTGAATGGCTTCTAGCAATGCTATCAAGCTTCCAGCATTTGTCTACATAATTGATGTACACATAATATTCCAGCGCCATAAAATTATACAATACTCTGAAGCTTTCAACTTTTTTTCATGTGTGTTGCTAGCTGGAAGGTTGTCTCGTTACAACATCAATCAAATAGAAAGGAAACTAACATCCATGCTCTTTCGCAAAAAAAATTAACTTCCTTGCTAATGCATCTCAATGATTAGAAGATCAGAGCCAGTATTTACATCACAACTGGAGACAAAGTTGTGAGAAGGTGTTATAAAGAAAAAAATAAAATTGATCCATGCTTACATTGGTAGCAACTTTCCCGTAGCTCTGTCTAAATCAACAAGACATGTTGGAAAAAAAGTAGTTGTCAGGAGCATGAAACATTTCGATCATTTTGTGCAGTTCCACTAAAATAGAGTTGAGCGTCCCTGTTCCAAAGATATTGAGTAAGTGTGATTACAATAATAAAGGATTATTGTACAATAAACACATAAATAGAAGCCAGACACCTTTGCAGCCTCTCTTAAGAGTAACTAGTTAGAGAAGATTAAGCAAATAGTTGAAGAAGATTAGGCTCGGAGTTGGATGAGGAGGATAGAGCAAAACCAATCACCCTTTGTGCAGTCCCACTGAAATGTACAAACATTGCCCGTGTGACATTTCAGCAAAACTGCACAAAACACTGTTAAGAAAAAAGTGATTTGTGCAGTTCGCCAAAAGGTCGCAATAGCAACGAGGTGAAATGGATAGCCCTATTTGCAAAAAGAGGTAGAAAGGAATCAATTACTGGCCAATAACAGTTGACGACACATACGCCGACAAAAAAGAAGCATATTCCTTGTCCTAATGGAAGATAGCGGCACGACTGTTTATCTAAAATGGTGTGAGGACGAGATTGCAACATGAAAAGTACGCAGGTTGAGCTACGTTTTAGGCAAAGAACTAGGGAAGATCCACATGCAGGATTTTCCACATGCAGCGATGCGGGAAGATGGGCAGTGGAGCAAGGACAGAGGGGAGGACTGTACCTGGGGGTCATCGGGATGTAACTAGGAGGGCGTCGACGGGCGGGATCTGCCCTACCACGTCGAAGCTTGGTCCGAGAGAACGACGGGTACCGCAGATTGGGACGTGCTGTTGGGGAACGTTGCATGGGAAACAAAAAAATTCCTACGCTCACCAAGATCCAATCTAGGTGATGACCATCTACGAGAGGAGAGATTGGATCTACATACCCTTGTAGATCGCTAAGCGGAAGCGTTAAGAAACGCGGTTGATATAGTTGAACGTCTTCGCGATCCAATCACGATCCATCCCGCGAACGTCTTCGCGATCCAATCATGATCCGTCCCGCGAACTCCCGATCCAAGTGTCGAACAGACGACACCTCCACATTCAACACACGTATGGCTTGATGACGCCTTCACCTCCTCAATCCAGCGAGCAATGGCAAAGTAGTAGCTCGAGTCCTCCGGCAGGAGGACGGCGTGGTGGCGGTGGTGGTGGCAGAATCTCAGCAGAGCTTCGCTAAGCACTACGGAGAGGAAGAAGGCTACAAGAGAGAGGAGGGGCAGCGCCATGGCATATAGATGTGTTCTAGGGTGCGGCTGCCCTCTCTCTACCTCTCGGTATATAGGGGGAAGGGAGGAGAAGGAGGAGGCACCCTAGATCCAATCTAGGAGTGGCGGCCAAGGCAGATGGGATCTCCCCTAGGGTGACTTGCCCCCCAAGGCGGGAGGTGGGAAGCCCTAGGGGGCACCCCCCAACCCTCCTGGTTACGTGAGATGGGGTGAGGAGGGCACTCAGCCCCTTAGTGGGCTGGTTTGCCCCCTCCCCTTGGCCCATGGGGTCCCCCCAACACTTGTCGGGGCCCCCCGAAACCCCTTTCGGTGACGTTGGTCATCACCCGGTACCCCCGGAACAATTCCGGACTCCAATACCCTTCGTCCAATATATCGATCTTCACCTACGGACCATTCCGGAGTTCCTCATCATGTCCAGGATCTCATTCGAGACTCCAAAAAACCTTCGGTAACCACCATAATGACTCAACTATACTTATATCGTCACCAAACGTTAAGTGTGTAGACCCTGCGGGTTCGAGAACTATGCAGACATGACCGAGACACCTCTGCGGTCAATAACCAATAGCGGGACCTGGATGCCCATATTGGTTCCTACATATTATATGAAGATCTTATCGGTCGAACCTCGATGTCAAGGATTCAGCTAATCCCGTATGTAGTTCCCTTTGTCTATCAGTATGTTACTTGCCCAAGATTCGATCGTCGGTGTCTCCATACCTAGTTCAATCTCGTTACTGGCAAGTCTCTTTACTCATTCCGTAATACAAGATCCCATGACTAACTCATTGGTCACACTGCTTGCAAGCTCATTGTGATGTTGTATTACCGAGTGGGCCCTGAGATACCTCTCCGTCATACGGAGTGACAAATCCCAGTCTTGATCCATGCCAACTCAACAGACACCCTCGAAGATACCTGTAGAGCACCTTTATAGTCACCCAGTTACATTGTGATGTTTGGTACACACAAGGTACTCCTCTGGTGTCAGTGAGTTGCATGATCTCATGGTCATAGGAACATATACTTCACATGCAGAAAACGATAGCAATAAACTTGACACGATCATATGCTACGTTCATAGTTTGGGTCTTGTCCATCACATCATTCTCCTAATGATGTGATCCTGTTACCAAATGACAACTCATGTCCATGCCTAGGAAACCATAGCCATCTTTGGTCAATGAGCTAGTCCGGTAGAGGCTCACTAGGGACACGTTGTTGTCTATGTATCCACACATGTATTTGAGTTTCCAATCAATACAATTCTAGCATGGATAATAAACAATTATCATGAACAAGGAAATATGATAATAAACAATTTATTATTGCCTCTAGGGCATATTTCCAACAGTCTCCCACTTGCACTAGAGTCAATAATCTAGTTCACATCGCCATGTGATCAACACTCATAGTTCACATCGCCATGTGACTAACACCCAAAGAGATTACTAGAGTCAATAATCTAGTTCACATTACCATGTGATTAACACTCAATGAGTTCTGGGGTTTGATCATGTTATGCTTGTGAGAGAGGTTTTAGTCAATGGGTCTGGAACATTCAGATCCGCATGTACTTCACAAATCTCTATGTCATATTGTAGATGACGTTACCACGCTCCACTTGGAGCTATTCCAAATGGTTGCTCCACTATACATAATCGGTTTGCTACTTCGAGTTATCCAGATAGGTGTTCAAGCTTGCATCGACGTAACCCTTTACGCCTAACTCTTTATCACCTCCATAACCGAGAAACATTTCCTTATTCCTCCAAGGATAATTTTGACCGTTGTCCAGTGATCCACTCCTAGATCACTCTTGTACCCACTTGCCAGACACGTGGCAAGGCACACATCAGGTGCGGTACACAGCATGGCATACTATATAGAGCCTATGGCTGAGGCATAGGGGACGACCTTCATCCTTTTTTCTTTCTTCTGCCGTGGTCGAGCTTTGAGTCTTACGCAACTTCACACCTTACAACTCAGGCAAGAACTCCTTCTTTGACTGATCCATTTTGAACTCCTTCAAAATCATGTCAAGGTATGTGCTCTGTGAAAGTCTTTATCAGGCATCTTGATCTATCTCTATAGATCTTGTTGCCCAATATGTAAGCAGCTTTACCCAGGTCTTCCTTTGAAAAACTCCTTTCAAACAACCCTTTATGCTTTTCAGAAATTCTAGATCATTTCCGATCAACAATATGTCATCCACATATACTTATTAGAAATGTTGTAGCGCTCCCACTCACTTTCTGGTAAATACAAGTTTCTTGCAAACTTTGTACAAAACCCAAAAGCTTTGATCACCTCATCAAAGCGTATGATCCAACTCCGAGATGCTTGCTCCAGTCCATAGAAGAATCGCTGGAGCTTGCATACCTTTTAGCATCCTTAGGATCGACAAAACCTTCTGGTTGTATCACATACAACCTTTCCTCATGGAAACCGTCAAGCAAACTTTGTTTTGACATCCATCTACCAGATTTCGTAATTGAAAATGCAGCAACTGTTAACATAATTCCAACAGACTTTAGCATCGCTATGAGTGAGAAAGTCTCATCATAGTCAACTCTTGAACTTGTCGAAAACTTCTTTGCGACAAGTCGAGCTTCACAAATGGTGACATTACCATTAGCATATGTCTTCTTCTTAAAGATCCATTTATTCTCAATGGCTAGCCGATCATAGGGCAAGTCCACCGAAGTCCATACTTTGTTCTTATACATGGATCCTATCTCTAATTTCATGGCTCCTAGCCATTTGTTGGAATCCGGTCCAACCATCGCTTCTCCATAGCTCATAGGTTCACCGTTATCCAACAACATGACCTCTAAGACAAGGTTACTGTACCACTTAGGAGTTGTACGTACCCTTGTCGACCTACGAGGTTTGATAGTAACTTGATCCGAAGCTTCATGATCATCATCATTAGCTTCCTCTTCAACTGAAGTAGGTGCCACAGAAACATCTTTCTGTGCTGCGCTACTCTCTGGTTGAAGTAAAGGTTCAACAACCTCATCAGGTTCTATCTTCCTCCCACTCAATTCTTTCGAGAGAAACTCTTTCTCAAGAAAGGACCCATTCCTAGTGACAAACACTTTGCCCTCAGATCTGAGATAGAAGGCATACCCAACCGTCTCTTTTGGGTATCCTATGAAGACGCATTTGTCCACTTTGGGTTCGAGCTTTTCCGGCTGAAGCCTTTTCACATAAGCATCGCAGCCCCAAACCTTAAGAAATGACAACTTGGGTTTCTTGTCAAACCACAGTTCATACGGTGTAGTCTCCACGAACTTAGATGGTGCCCTATTTAAAGTGAATGTAGTTGTCTCTAATGCATAACCCCAAAACGATAGTGGTAGATCGGCAAGAGACATCATAGAGTGCACCATATCCAATAAGGTACGATTACAATGTTTGGACACACCATTACACTGTGGTGTTCCAGGTGGCGTCAACTGTGAAACAATTCCACATTGTCTTAAGTGATTGCCAAACTCATAACTCAGATATTCTCCCCTTCGATCGGATTGTAGGAATTTAATCTTCTTATTACGATGATTCTAAACTTCACTCTGAAATTGCTTGAACTTTTCAAACGTTTCAGACTTATGCTTTATTAAGTAAATATACCCATATCTACTCAAATCATCGGTGAAGATGAGGAAATAACGATATCCACTGCACGCATCAACACTCATCGGACCGCACACATCAGCATGTATGATTTCCAACAAGTCACTTGCCCGTTCCATTGTTCCGGAAAACGGGGTTTTAGTCATCTTGCCAATGAGGCATGGTTCACATGTGTCAAGTGATTCAAAATCAAGTGACTCCAAAATTCCATCAACATGGAGTTTCTTCATGCGCTTTACACCAATATGACTTAAGCAGTGGTGCCACAAGTATGTGGTACTATCATTATTAACTTCACATCTTTCGGCATCAATATTATGAACATGTGTATCACTACGATCGAGATTCAATAAACCATTCACATTGGGTGCATGACCATAGAAGGTATTATTCACGTAAACAGAATAACCATTATTCCCTAACTTAAATGAATAACCGCATTACAATAAACACGATCTCATCATGTTCATGCTCAACGCAGACACCAAATAACATTTATCTAGGTTTAACACTAATCCTGAAGGTAGAGGGAGCGTGTGATGGTGATCACATCAACATTGGAAACACTTCCAACACACATCGTCACCTTGCCCTTAGCTAGTCTCCGTTTATTCTGCAGCTTTTGTTTCAAGTTACCAATATCAGCAACTGAACCGGTATCTAATACCCAGGTGCTACTAGGAGTACTAGTAAGGTACACATCAATAACACGTATATCAAATATACTTTTGTTGAAGTTGCCAGCCTTCTTATCTACCAAGTATTTGGGGTAGTTCCACTACCAGTGACCGTTCCCCTTACAATAGAAGCACTTAGTCTCGGGTTTGGTTTCAACCTTGGTTTTCTTCACTGGAGCGGCAACTGGCTTGACATTCATGAAGTTTCCCTTCTTGCCCTTACCCTTCATGAGACCAGTGGTCTTGTTAACCATCAACACTTGATGCTCCTTCTTGATTTCTACCTCCGCGGCCTACCGCGAACAGCTTCGGGATCATCTCCATCCCTTGCATGTTATAGTTCATCACGAAGTTCTAGTAGCTTGGTGATAGTGTCTGGAGAACTCTGTCAATCACTATATTATCTAGAAGATTAATTCCCACTTGATTCAAGCAATTGTAGCACCCAGACATTCCGAGCACATGCTCACTGGCTGAGCTATTCTCCTCCATCTTGTAGGCAAAGAACTTGTCAGAGGTCTCATACCTCCCAACATGGACATGACCCTGAAATACTAATTTCAGCTCTTGGAACATCTCATATGTTCCATGGCATTCAAAAGACGTCTTTGGAGCCTCGATTCTAAGCCGTAAAGCATGGTGCACTAAACTATCAAGTAGTCATCTAAACGTGTCTGCCAGATGTTCACAACATCCACAGATGACGCTAGAGGGGTTGGCACACCGAGCGGTGCATCAAGGACATAAGCCTTTCGTGCAACAGTGAGGACAATCCCCCCCCCCCCCCCCCCCCCCCCCCCCCCCCCCCCCCCCCCCCCCCCCCCCCCCCCCCCCCCCCCCCCCCCCCCCCCCCCCCCCCCCCCCCCCCCCCCCCCCCCCCCCCCCCCCCCCCCCCCCCCCCCCCCCCCCCCCCCCCCCCCCCCCCCCCCCCCCCCCCCCCCCCCCCCCCCCCCCCCCCCCCCCCCCCCCCCCCCCCCCCCCCCCCCCCCCCCCCCCCCCCCCCCCCCCCCCCCCCCCCCCCCCCCCCCCCCCCCCCCCCCCCCCCCCCCCCCCCCCCCCCCCCCCCCCCCCCCCCCCCCCCCCCCCCCCCCCCCCCCCCCCCCCCCCCCCCCCCCCCCCCCCCCCCCCCCCCCCCCCCCCCCCCCCCCCCCCCCCCCCCCCCCCCCCCCCCCCCCCCCCCCCCCCCCCCCCCCCCCCCCCCCCCCCCCCCCCCCCCCCCCCCCCCCCCCCCCCCCCCCCCCCCCCCCCCCCCCCCCCCCCCCCCCCCCCCCCCCCCCCCCCCCCCCCCCCCCCCCCCCCCCCCCCCCCCCCCCCCCCCCCCCCCCCCCCCCCCCCCCCCCCCCCCCCCCCCCCCCCCCCCCCCCCCCCCCCCCCCCCCCCCCCCCCCCCCCCCCCCCCCCCCCCCCCCCCCCCCCCCCCCCCCCCCCCCCCCCCCCCCCCCCCCCCCCCCCCCCCCCCCCCCCCCCCCCCCCCCCCCCCCCCCCCCCCCCCCCCCCCCCCCCCCCCCCCCCCCCCCCCCCCCCCCCCCCCCCCCCCCCCCCCCCCCCCCCCCCCCCCCCCCCCCCCCCCCCCCCCCCCCCCCCCCCCCCCCCCCCCCCCCCCCCCCCCCCCCCCCCCCCCCCCCCCCCCCCCCCCCCCCCCCCCCCCCCCCCCCCCCCCCCCCCCCCCCCCCCCCCCCCCCCCCCCCCCCCCCCCCCCCCCCCCTAGTGGGCCAGCCCAATAACAACCTGCTTAATAAAGGCCCATTTATGGCCCAAAGCCAGATCTGGCCCGTTAATTGTTCGCCGAATATTTGGGCCCATTTACGGCCCGAAGCCAGATCTGGCCCGTTAATTGTTCACCGAATATTTGGGCCCAATTACAGCCCAGTGACTTTCGGCCTGTTAGAGGCCCGATGTAGACATGGGCCCATTTCAGTCCAGTGTGACTTTCGGCCTGGGAATGGCCCGTGCTGCCCATGGGCCATATATGGTCCGACAGGACATCGGGCCCACTAACGGCCCGTGATAAAGGTGGCAACAGTTAAGCCCAACATGACTTTGGGCCTGTTAAAGGCCTGTCGCATAATTCGGCCCGTTGATGTCTGTACTAAGCTTTCGGCCTCTTAAAGGCCCATGATATCAGTGGGCCAACTAAGGCCCGAGATATGTTTTGGCCTGGTAACTGCCATATAACTGGGCCCAAAAAGGCCCCGTCTACATTTCAGCCTGCTCAAGGCCCGTCGATGACTAGTGAAAATTGAGGCCCAATATGCATTTCGGCCTGCTAAAGGCCCATGGCCCCCCCCCCCCCCCCCCCCCCCCCCCCCCCCCCCCCCCCCCCCCCCCCCCCCCCCCCCCCCCCCCCCCCCCCCCCCCCCCCCCCCCCCCCCCCCCCCCCCCCCCCCCCCCCCCCCCCCCCCCCCCCCCCCCCCCCCCCCCCCCCCCCCCCCCCCCCCCCCCCCCCCCCCCCCCCCCCCCCCCCCCCCCCCCCCCCCCCCCCCCCCCCCCCCCCCCCCCCCCCCCCCCCCCCCCCCCCCCCCCCCCCCCCCCCCCCCCCCCCCCCCCCCCCCCCCCCCCCCCCCCCCCCCCCCCCCCCCCCCCCCCCCCCCCCCCCCCCCCCCCCCCCCCCCCCCCCCCCCCCCCCCCCCCCCCCCCCCCCCCCCCCCCCCCCCCCCCCCCCCCCCCCCCCCCCCCCCCCCCCCCCCCCCCCCCCCCCCCCCCCCCCCCCCCCCCCCCCCCCCCCCCCCCCCCCCCCCCCCCCCCCCCCCCCCCCCCCCCCCCCCCCCCCCCCCCCCCCCCCCCCCCCCCCCCCCCCCCCCCCCCCCCCCCCCCCCCCCCCCCCCCCCCCCCCCCCCCCCCCCCCCCCCCCCCCCCCCCCCCCCCCCCCCCCCCCCCCCCCCCCCCCCCCCCCCCCCCCCCCCCCCCCCCCCCCCCCCCCCCCCCCCCCCCCCCCCCCCCCCCCCCCCCCCCCCCCCCCCCCCCCCCCCCCCCCCCCCCCCCCCCCCCCCCCCCCCCCCCCCCCCCCCCCCCCCCCCCCCCCCCCCCCCCCCCCCCCCCCCCCCCCCCCCCCCCCCCCCCCCCCCCCCCCCCCCCCCCCCCCCCCCCCCCCCCCCCCCCCCCCCCCCCCCCCCCCCCCCCCCCCCCCCCCCCCCCCCCCCCCCCCCCCCCCCCCCCCCCCCCCCCCCCCCCCCCCCCCCCCCCCCCCCCCCCCCCCCCCCCCCCCCCCCCCCCCCCCCCCCCCCCCCCCCCCCCCCCCCCCCCCCCCCCCCCCCCCCCCCCCCCCCCCCCCCCCCCCCCCCCCCCCCCCCCCCCCCCCCCCCCCCCCCCCCCCCCCCCCCCCCCCCCCCCCCCCCCCCCCCCCCCCCCCCCCCCCCCCCCCCCCCCCCCCCCCCCCCCCCCCCCCCCCCCCCCCCCCCCCCCCCCCCCCCCCCCCCCCCCCCCCCCCCCCCCCCCCCCCCCCCCCCCCCCCCCCCCCCCCCCCCCCCCCCCCCCCCCCCCCCCCCCCCCCCCCCCCCCCCCCCCCCCCCCCCCCCCCCCCCCCCCCCCCCCCCCCCCCCCCCCCCCCCCCCCCCCCCCCCCCCCCCCCCCCCCCCCCCCCCCCCCCCCCCCCCCCCCCCCCCCCCCCCCCCCCCCCCCCCCCCCCCCCCCCCCCCCCCCCCCCCCCCCCCCCCCCCCCCCCCCCCCCCCCCCCCCCCCCCCCCCCCCCCCCCCCCCCCCCCCCCCCCCCCCCCCCCCCCCCCCCCCCCCCCCCCCCCCCCCCCCCCCCCCCCCCCCCCCCCCCCCCCCCCCCCCCCCCCCCCCCCCCCCCCCCCCCCCCCCCCCCCCCCCCCCCCCCCCCCCCCCCCCCCCCCCCCCCCCCCCCCCCCCCCCCCCCCCCCCCCCCCCCCCCCCCCCCCCCCCCCCCCCCCCCCCCCCCCCCCCCCCCCCCCCCCCCCCCCCCCCCCCCCCCCCCCCCCCCCCCCCCCCCCCCCCCCCCCCCCCCCCCCCCCCCCCCCCCCCCCCCCCCCCCCCCCCCCCCCCCCCCCCCCCCCCCCCCCCCCCCCCCCCCCCCCCCCCCCCCCCCCCCCCCCCCCCCCCCCCCCCCCCCCCCCCCCCCCCCCCCCCCCCCCCCCCCCCCCCCCCCCCCCCCCCCCCCCCCCCCCCCCCCCCCCCCCCCCCCCCCCCCCCCCCCCCCCCCCCCCCCCCCCCCCCCCCCCCCCCCCCCCCCCCCCCCCCCCCCCCCCCCCCCCCCCCCCCCCCCCCCCCCCCCCCCCCCCCCCCCCCCCCCCCCCCCCCCCCCCCCCCCCCCCCCCCCCCCCCCCCCCCCCCCCCCCCCCCCCCCCCCCCCCCCCCCCCCCCCCCCCCCCCCCCCCCCCCCCCCCCCCCCCCCCCCCCCCCCCCCCCCCCCCCCCCCCCCCCCCCCCCCCCCCCCCCCCCCCCCCCCCCCCCCCCCCCCCCCCCCCCCCCCCCCCCCCCCCCCCCCCCCCCCCCCCCCCCCCCCCCCCCCCCCCCCCCCCCCCCCCCCCCCCCCCCCCCCCCCCCCCCCCCCCCCCCCCCCCCCCCCCCCCCCCCCCCCCCCCCCCCCCCCCCCCCCCCCCCCCCCCCCCCCCCCCCCCCCCCCCCCCCCCCCCCCCCCCCCCCCCCCCCCCCCCCCCCCCCCCCCCCCCCCCCCCCCCCCCCCCCCCCCCCCCCCCCCCCCCCCCCCCCCCCCCCCCCCCCCCCCCCCCCCCCCCCCCCCCCCCCCCCCCCCCCCCCCCCCCCAGTAAAGTTACCGATAGACGAAGACGAAAGAGGGGATGCCTTCCGGGGCATCCTGAAGCTTAGGCTCTTGGCTGTCCTTGAATATTACCTTGGGGTGCCTTGGGAATCCCCAAGCTTAGGCTCTTGCCACTCCTTATTCCATAGTCCATCAAATGTTTACCCAAACCTTGAAAACTTCACAACACGAAGCTCAACAGAAAATCTCATGAGATCCGTTAGTATAAGAAAATAAATCACCACTTATGGTACTGTTGTGAACTCATTATTTACTTATATTGGTGTAATATCTACTGTATTCCAACTTCTCCATGGTTCAAACCCCCCGATACTACCCATAGATTCATCAAAATAAGCAAACAACACATAGAAAATAGAATCTGTCAAAAACAGAACAGTCTGTAGTAATCTGTAACTCCCAAATACTTTTGTAACTCCAAAAATTCTGAAAATTTAGTAAAACATAGGCAATTTGTATATTAATCTTCTTAAAAAAGAATCAGTATTTTATCATGCTTCTGTTAAAAATGAGAATTATATTACTGGGCATAAAAGTTTCTATTTTTCAGCAAGATCAAACCAACTATCATCGTAAGCTATCCCAAAGGTCTTACTTGGCAAAACCATTAATTAAAACACCAAAACACAATTACTACAGAGGTAATAATGTGTATTTTATTCAATAACAGTAGCAAAACAAAAACACAAAATTAAATTGGGTTGCCTCCCAACAAGCGTTTCCCCCCCCCCCCCCCCCCCCCCCCCCCCCCCCCCCCCCCCCCCCCCCCCCCCCCCCCCCCCCCCCCCCCCCCCCCCCCCCCCCCCCCCCCCCCCCCCCCCCCCCCCCCCCCCTTTCTTTAAAGCCTTTTAGCTAGGCATTGATAATTTTAATGAAGCTCACATGAAACATAGTAACTGAAACACAAAGAGAGCATCATGAAACATGTGACAAACAAGTTTACTTCAAACATACATCCTATGCATATGCATTTATAGGGAAAAGATTTATCAAGACAAGCAAAAACCAGCATATGCAAGGAAGAAAAAAGAAACAATAGAAATCTCCACATAACAAGAGGTAATTTAGTAACATGAAAATTTCTACAACCATATTTTCCTCTCTCATAATAATTACATGTGGGATAATACTCAAATTCAACAATATATCTATCATAAAACATATTCTCTACATGATCCACATGCATAAAAAGTTGACACTCTTCCAAAATAGTGGGATTATCCTCAACTAAAGTAATGACCTCTTCAAACCCACTTTTATCAAAAAAAATCATAAGATTGAACACTCTCCAAATATGTGGGTTCATTATTACCTAGATTTGACACTCTTCCAAACCCACTTTCAATATTATTGCAAACATACTCATCATGAGGATTAAATAAATTTTCAAGATCATGAAAAGCATTGTCACCCCAATCATGATCATTGCAACAAGTAGTGGACATGGCAAAATTAGCATCCCCAAGCTTAGGATTTTGCATATTATTAGCACAATTGACATCAATAGAAGTCATAATAACATCATTGCGATCATGCTTTTCATTCAAGGAGCTATCATGAATCACTTCATAAAATTTTTCTTTTAGCACTTCATCATAATTTTCAGATTCACGAATTTCAAGCAAAACTTCATAAAGATAATCTAGTCCACTCAATTCATTAGTAATTGGTTAATCATAATTGGATATTTTAAAAAGATTATCAAATGGATGAGGATCCACAAACTCTTTGCTTCTGATTTTTAATAAACACACAATCATACCAAGCAAGCGAGCAAACAAATCAAGTAAGACATAAGGGCAAACGAAAAGACGAGCGGAAGAGGGCGAATAAAAAGGCAAATCTTTTCGAAAATCATTTTAGAAGTGGGGGAGAGGAGAACGAGAGGCGAATGGCAAATAATGTAATGCAAGAGATGAGAGTTTTATGATGGGTACTTGGTATGTCTTGACTTGGCGTAGATCTCCCCGACAACGGCGCCAGAGATTCTTCCTGCTACTTCAGGAGCTTGCGTTGGTTTTTCCGTTGAAGAGGAAAGGGTGATGCAGCAAAGTAGAGATAAGTATTTCCCTCAGTTACCCCCCCCCCCCCCCCCCCCCCCCCCCCCCCCCCCCCCCCCCCCCCCCCCCCCCCCCCCCCCCCCCCCCCCCCCCCCCCCCCCCCCCCGATAAAGGGGTTGTCAATCCCTTCACGGTCACTTGCAAATGTGAGATCTGATAGAGATAGATAAATAAAACTAAACAAAAGATAAAATATTTTTGGGTTTTTTGGTTTATAGATCTGATTGCAAAATAGTAGATCGGGAACTAATATGATGGAAAATAGACCCGAGGGCCATAGGTTTCACTACAGGCTTCTCTCTTGAAGGCAAATAATACGGTGGGTGAACAAATTACTGTCGAGCAATTGATAGAAAAGCACAAAGTTATGACGATATCCAAGGCAATGATTATGTAATATAGGCATCACCTCCGTGTCATGTAGACTGACTCCTGCCTGCATCTACTACTATTACTCCACACATCGACCGACTCCTGCCTACATCTAGAGTATTAAGTTCATAAAGAACAGAGCAGCGCTTTAAGTAAGATGGCATGATGTAGAGGAATAAACTCAAGCAATATGATGTAAACCCCATCTTTTTATCCTTGATGGCAACAATACAATACGTGCCTCGCTACCCCTACTTTGTCATTGGGTGAGGACACCGCAAGATTGAACCCAAAGCCAAGCACTTCTCCCATTGCAAGAAAAACCAATCTATTTGGTGAAACCAAATCGATAGCTTGAAGAGAAATACAAAGATATGAAATCATGCATATAAGAATTAAGAGAAGATTAATATAATATTCATCGATAAGCTGATCATATATCCACAATTCATCAGATCTCGACAAACACACCGCAAAAGAAGATTACATCGGATAGATATCCAAGAACATCGAGGAGAACATGGTATTGAGAATCAAAGAGAGAGAAGAAGCCGTCTAGCTACTAGCTATGGACCCGTAGGTCTGAGGTAAACTACTCATGGTTCATCGGATGGGCAATAGAGATGACGTACATGCCCTCCGTGATGGAATCCACCTCCGACAGGATGTCGTAAAGGGCCCCAAGATGGGATCTCAGGGGAACAGAAGGTTGCAGCGGTGGAAAAGTGTTTTTGTGGATGCTTCTGGTGGTTTGTGAATGTATGTGAATATATAGGAGGCAAAACTAGGTCAGGGGGTCACGAGGTGACCACAAGGTAGGGGCGTGCCCTCCACCCTTGTCGCCGCCTCGTGGCTCTTCTGACTTGAACTCCAAGTCTCTTGGGTGTCTTCTGGTCCAAGAAAAATCATCGCGAAGGTTTTATTCCGTTTGGACCCGTTTGGTATTCCTTTTCTGCGAAGCTCAAAAACAAGGAAAAAATAGAAACTGGCACTGGGCTCTAGGTTAATAGGTTAGTCCAAAAATAATATAAAATAGCATATTAATGCATATAAAACATCCAAAATAGGTAATATAATAGCATGGAACAATCAAAAATTATAGATACATTGGAGACGTATCACACATGAACCATGGGAAGATATTAGCATGGATTTTGTGCTTGGATTACCTAGGACTCAAAATGGCAAGGACTCCGTATTTGTTGTTGTGGACCGATTCTCTAAAATGGTGCATTTTATCCGATGCAATAAGATAGACGATGCTTCACATGTTGCGAATCTCTTTTGTAGGGAAATCTTGAGGTTACACGGAGTGCCAAAGACAATTGTGTCGGACCGAGACGTCAAGCTCTTAAGCTACTTTTGGAAGACGTTATGCGCCAAGCTCGGCATCAAGCTTCTATTCTCCATGGCATATCATCCTCAAACCGATGGCCAAACGGAAGTCACCAATCGAATGCTCTCCACTCTCCTACGCGTGTTGACCAAGAAGAGCATCAAGGAGTGGGAGGAGTGCTTACCCATTACCGAGTACGCCTACAACAGCGCAAGACACTCTACTACCGGCAAGTCCCCCTTCGAGGTTGTCTACGGCTTCAACCCTTTGTCGTCGTTGGACATCCTCCCTCTATCACTCCAAGAACGAGCGAACATGGACGCTAGCGGAAGAGCCACCTACCTCAAGAAGATGCATGAAGAAATAAGGTCCACGATCGAGCGTCAAGTACATCGCCTCGCCACCAAGCTCAACATCAACAAGTCACCGATGGTGTTCCCACCGGGCGCGATCTCGTATGGTTATATCTCGGCAAGGACCGCTTCCCCAAGGAGCGCACGTCCAAGCTACTTCTGAGAGCCGATGGACCCTTCAAGGTGCTTGCACGCTACAACGACGACGCCTACAAGATCGATATTCCACATGACAAGTACAACGTAAGCAACATCTTCAACGTCAAACACTTGGCCAAGAACCATGGTGATGAAGATCATGATCCGAGGACGGATCTCTCCCAAGGGGGGAGATGATGCGGAGCATCCCTCAACCATCCCCATGGATGTCACACCACCACCGCAAGCACGGAGAGGACCTATGACGAGGGCTCACACGTGCAATCGAAACCAAGGTTAACTCCTTCCTCTTCGAACTCCATTCGAATTCACATGTGAATTAGGTCCTACCTCAAACGGAGACGTTATACACTCTTAGGTACCAAGGAGATGATCGGGAGGAAACAAGGACGGAGATTCAAGCAACCATGGAGAAGGAAGAGCAACAAGGGAACGAGGAGAACGAAGCAACGGAGGTCACGGACCACTCCGGGTGCCCGGCCACCAAAGGTCCCGGGTGCCCGGCCACCTCCAGCTATCGGCTTGCCAAGCCGCTGGCCACCCCAGGTGCCCGGCCCTCAAGCCCCGGGTGCCGGGCCGCCGCCTGGGTCATGCCTCTGCCCATCCCGGTTGCCCGGCCGAAGCCTGGGCAGCACCCCTGATCGCCCTGGTGCCCGGGCTATCAACCCCCGGGTGCCCGGCCCCCCTACAGCCGCCCACCTGACCGGTCCGGGTGCCTGGACCTCTTCGCCCTGGGTGCCCGGCTGCCCCTAGGCGCCCGCCCCTGACCGGTTCGGGTGCCCGGACCCCTTTGCCCCGGGTGCCCGGACTCCACCGTTTTGCCTACGCGCAAGTTGGGCTAAAAAGACCCTTATACCCCCCCCCCCCCCCCCCCCCCCCCCCCCCCCCCCCCCCCCCCCCCCCCCCCCCCCCCCCCCCCCCCCCCCCCCCCTCTTCCTCTTATTTCGTCCCTAGACTATAAGTACCCCTCATCTAGCTTGTTGGGGAGGTTAGCAAAGTATTACATAGACAAAGAGAGAGCTTTGCTCATCTTCCTCCTCCTGGAGATCTAGACCTCTATCTTGGAGAAGCTCCTCTTGGAGATCAAGCCCTCCTCTTGGAGATCTAGACCTCCATCTTCAAGAAGCTCCTCTTGGAGATCAAGCCCTCCTCTTGGAGAAGATCCTCTTGTGGATATCAAGACCTCACCTAGTGGGAAGAACTTTTACCCTAGTGCTATTCTCCTTGAATTGTTCTTGTATGCTTGTGGACCTCATGTATGCTACTCTAGTGGATGTGTTCTTGTGTGTTCATCAATTTTTCCTCCTAGTGGGTTTGTTTGAGTGATTCCCCCTCTTGTATTCTTGTGTGTTCATCACTTTTTCCTCCTCCAAGTGTGAAAAGATCCCATCTAGGGTTTCACCCTACAAAAGTTCATCATCAACACAGACCAAAAAAGCTTGATCCAACTCGAGGAGCGGCGATTGACGACACCCTAGCAACAGTGAGCATTCACAAAACTCCTCGGCCTGTGTTACATCATCAGGTACAAGAAAGGCACCGAGAACACAGCAGCTGATTCCCTTTCACGCTCCAACCCTGCTGCAACATTATTCACTGTCACTTCCTGCCAGCCCAGTTGGCTCGAAGATGTTGTGTCCAGTCACAACTACAACCCACAGGCGCAGAATTTGCTCGAGCAGCTGGCCATCAGGGAGGACCCGAAAGGCCGTTTCACCCTTCAGAACGGCATCATGCAATTCCGCGGGTGCATCTGGCTCAGGGGATCCACTGAACTCCAACAGAAGATCATGGCAGCATTTCATGACAGCCCGTTTGGGGCACTCTGGATTTCCTGCCACCTTACAGCGCCTCCGCCGCCTGTTCGTGTGGCCCAAAATGAAGATTCAAGTGCTCCACTATGTGCGCTGCTGTCCCACTTGTCAACAAGCCAAGCCCGATAGAGCGGCGTCCCAGGGACTCTTGGAACCATTATCTATTCCTCAACAACTGTGGGAGATGATCACCATGGACTTCGTTTACGGGCTCCCACAATCCAGTAAATTCAATTGTCTATGGGTTATGGTCGACAAGTGCACCAAATTTTCCCATTTCCTTCCTCTCGCCCACCCGTATACTATGTCCAAGGTAGCTCTGCTCTACATGAACAGCATCCACAGGATCCACGGATTCCCGAGAGCTGTCGTATCAGACCGTGACCCGGTGTTCACCAGCATGTTTCGGCGCGAGTTGTTCAAGTATGCAGGCACTGAATTGCGCATGAGCACAGCCAATCATCCACAGACGGATGGACAGACCGAGCGCGTCAACCAATGTGTCGAGACGTACCTGCGGTGTTTTGTACATGCCTGCCCGAGCCGATGGAGCTACTGGATCCCCCTCGCCCAATTTTGGTACAATTCTTCTCACCATTCAAGTATTGGCATGTCTCCCTTCAAGGCCATGTTCGGGCACGAGCCACGACATTAGGGCATCAAGCCACCACGGAGTGTACTGTGCCTGCCTTACAAACCTGGCTAGAAGAGTGCACTATGGTCCAAGACTTTCTTCAGCAACATCCTCATCAAGCCCAGCAGTGCATGAAAACCTAGACAGACAAACGCAGATCGCACCGTTCATTTGAGGTTGGCGACTCTATGTACTTGAAGCTGCAACCGTACATCCAAACATCAGTTGCATGGCGCGCCAATCACAAGCTATCCTTCAAATATTATGAGCCATTCAACATCATCACCAAGATCAATGAAGTTGCGTACAAACTGGACCTCCCGACGTAGTCTCAAGTGCACCCAGTCTTCCACGTCTCCTAGCTGCGCCACTGCGTCGTTCCGGGTACGACTTCATCTTCCGAACTCCCAGTTCATACTAATGTTCCTGCAGTCCCCGTCGCAGTGCTTCAAAATTGCTGGCACAAGAAGAATGTTTCCATGGCGGAACAGGTGCTCATCCGGTGGTCGAATCAAGCAAACATCCCTGACACTTAAGACAAGGTCGCCCTACAAGCCCACTTCCCGATGGCAGAGGCTTGGGGGCAAGCCTCCTCTCAAGGGGGGATGTCATCACCCCTGGTCTCCACGCCCAGGCTGACAAGGAGGACCGAACGACCAAGGGCTCGCCAGGCTCGCCCTCCGCTCCAAGGTCTGCCAGGGGCAGGAAGCCCAACTCGCGAGTGACTGGGCCAGCATGGGTGCAGTGAAGTCCAACCACCAGGCCACCACTTAGGGCGCTACCACCAGAGGGATCGGGCATCCAGAGGATCAAGGCAACGGCGGCGACTAACCAAACCCTAACCCACCTTTCTCCTGTTCTTCGTCTTGTACTCATCTGTTGTAATCAAACCCCACAAATCAGGCTAGTGATAGTGAATCGATCGCCATTACCACCGCCACCCCATCTTCCCTCTTACAATTGGAGTACAAGGCAAGGTAGAATAAATCATACGTTTCCTAAATAACAATGATACTCAGCAGGTATCATTCAATCCTTTTCTGTTCAGGGAATTCAATCCATTTTATAAGCCCCCAGCTGATTTTCAGATATATTTCTCACCATGTGCAACACATGGTGCATTAACATATTTGTGGGTTTCCAATCCTCAAAACCAACCCCACCAACTTTGTCTCTGATTCAATTCATTTTATTATGAGTAACAAGCTGGACGAACGCCATGTACGGATGAGAACGATTTGGGTGAGTATGAGAGACTAGCAGCTGAGTTGAGCTTCTCAGTAGTCCTCTGTTTGACGATACATAGTGTAACAGTTTCTTCATGGGCCTTGCGCCTTCTCAGTGATGCTGGTACAGGTTGTGCGTGCACCACATATTCCTAATTTGTTGCTTGAGTGATTTCTCAGGTGTCAAAGGGAATCTTGTAAAGAGCTGCCAAGAAGACAGTTGTGCGCATATCTGACATCTGCATGTCGATATCAACCGACCATAAAACCCATATGAAAATGACTGGCTTTGTCAATATTTCGAAAGGAGTCCACACAATCTGTGTCTGGTGTTGCTTAGAGGTCACACTATCAGTGTCTTTGTTTAGTGGGACTTGAACTGAATAATTTAGCATCTCAGGCTCAGGTTGTTGTCTTTGTTTACTCTGCTTCTGATGATTATTCCATGACGACTAGGTAGTGCCACATAGCCTACAAGCACCAGGTGCAGAAAGGGAGCGAAAAAAGTTTGAGATTGACTCGTTATTAGATTGGTTTATTTCGAAATTTAATGCAGTTCAATCATGCTGCTCATTGGTCTAACTAAGACAAATAGCCCCTGTCAGTCCTTCATTTTTCAAACATTTTCCAAGTATTTTTAAGATAGCACATGGTGCTGCGAGGAATGGTTGGTGCTGACAGAACCATAGTTTGATGATACTGTGAGGGGACCGAACCCGAACATATAGAGAACTTCAAGAAGAAAATGAAAAACAGCGCATGGTGTTGTGACAACTGGTTGGTGCTAACACTGTTTGGAACTGGGACCCTTAAATGGGATGCTCACATCAATGACATGTCCATGCAACCAAACTTTTTCAGTTTTATCAAGTCCTGTTCTACAAGCTTCAGCAATCTTCTTTTTCTTATCGAATCATAGCAGAGTGTATGAATCAGCACCTTCCTTAGATCTTCAGTTATGAGAAATCACAAGTTATAATAGTGAACAGAGGGAGTATTAGACAGGCAGTCATAATCCTGGAACACTATATGCCAAATGTGATTATCTTTGGTAGCATTCTACAATACAAGATTTATTTTTTCAAGATTCTTACTAGCCTGGAATTACCAGGTATCAACAAGCTTGTGACCTCAACTGTTGGGAAATCGACAAACATTCTTTGGCATGAATGTCCAATAGGGAAGTTTGAGAGGCAGAAATTGCTAAACCTGAAGGGTTGTGTTGTGTGGATAACGGGGTTAAGTGGTTCAGGTATTTACGAGCTGATCAAGTCATCATAGTCATACACTAAACTGTGAAGCCTCTAATATCTTTGTAAGATCTAAATGTTTTTTTTAGAAAATGCAAAGGACATGCATTTCATTTCATTGAAAAGGAGGGAATTTGGTTACAGGCAGCCTAAGGCAGTCTACGTATATTACAATCAGTGCACGTCCCAAGATGATGGTGATACGTCTCCAACGTATATATAATTTTTTATTGTTCCATGCTATTATATTATCCATCTTGGATGTTTTATATGCATTTATATGCTATTTATATTATTTTTGGGACTAACCTATTAACCTAGAGCCCAGTGCCAGTTTCTATTTTTTTCCTTGTTTTTGAGTTTACAGAAAAGGAATATCCAACGGAGTCCAAATGAGCTGAAAATTTATGGTGATTTTTTATGGACCAGAAGAAGCCCCCGAAGCAAAAGAGTTGAGCCAGAAGAGTCCCGAGGCAACAACAAGGGTGGATAGCGCGCCGACCCCCTAGGGTGTGCCCCCTATCTTGTCGCTGCCACGTGGACCCCCTTGACGTGAAACCGACGCCAAAAATTCCTATAAATCCAGAAACCCCAGAAAGAAACCTAGATCGGGAGTTCCGCCGCTGCAAGCCTCTGTAGCCATGAAAAAATGAATCGAGATCCCGTTCCGGCACCCAGCCGGAGGGGGAAACCATCACCGGTGGCCATCTTCATCATCCCGGCAGTCTCCATGACGAGGAGGGAGTAGTTCACCCTCGGGGCTAAGGGTATGTACCAGTAGCTATGTGTTTGATCTCTCTCTGGTGTTCTTGATTTGGCACGATCTTGATGTACCGCGAGCTTTATTACTATAGTTGAATCATATGGTGTTTCTCCCCCTCTATCTTCTTGTGATGAATGAGTTTTACCTTTGAGTTTGCAATATTATCGGATTTAATACTATTATGGATTTGAGAACACTTGATGTATGTCTTGCGTGGGATACCCGTGGTGACAATGGGGTGTTCTGTTGATTCAATTGATGTATGTTTTGGCACTCAACTCGCGGATTCCCGAGGTGCGTTGGGGTAATCTATGCATAGGGATTGATGCACGTTTCCGTCCTTGTTTCTCCGGTAGGAATCTTGGGGCACTCTTTGAGGTTGTTTGTGTTGGATTGAATATTATGAATCTAAAGTTGTTTGATGCATATCATATAATTGACCCACGGATACTTGTGGTGACATTGGAGTATCTAGGTGACATTAGGGTTGATTGATGTGTGTCATATGGTGTTATTTTACTATGAACTCTAGGGCTGTTTGTGACACTTATATGAATAGCTCAATGGATTGATCGGAATGAATAACTTTGAGGTGGTTTCGTACAATACAAGAAATTTCATCTTATGTTCTCCGTGATAGGAACTTTTGAGTGACTTTTGTCGCACGTTGAGGGATTGCCATATGATCTAATTATGTTATCATTGTTGAGAGAACTTGCACTAGTGAAAGTATGAACCCTAGGCCTTATTTCCAAGCATTGCAATACCCTTTTTGCTCACTTTTGTTACTAGTTACCTTGCTATTTTTATATTTTAAGATTACAAAAACCTATATCTATCATCCATATTACACTTGTATCACCATGTCTTCGTCGAACTAGTGCACCTATACAATTTACCATTGTATTGGGTGTGTTGGGGACACAAGAGACTCTTTGCTATGTAGTTGCAAGGTTGTTTGAGAGAGACCGTCTTCATCCTATGCCTCCCATGGATTGATAAACCTTAGGTCATCCACTTGAGGGAAATTTGCTACTGTCCTACAAAACTCTGCGCTTGGAGGCCCAACACGAGTCTACAGGAAGAAGGTTGCGTAGTAGACATCAAGCTCTTTTCTGGCGCCGTTGCCGGGGAGGCGAGTGCTTGAAGGTATATATTTAGATCTTGCAATTGAATATTTTAGTTTCTTGTTTTATCACTAGTTTAGTCTATAAAAGAAAACTACAAAGAAATGGAATTGAGGTTGCCTCATATGCTTCATCTTTATCATGTCTTTCTTGAAAATGATGGAAAGGAAAATTGTGCTCAAGTGTTAGAAGAAGAAGTTAAGAAAATTTTTGGAACTAAATCTTTGAATGATGAGCATGATTGCAATGTTGTTAGTATGAATTCTTTGAATATCCATGATGCTAATGATATGCGAAGCCACAAGATTTGGGATGCTATGTTTGATGAAGATGATATTTTTTGTCCCCCAAGTGTTTATGAGAAAATTTATTATGATGAAAGCATGCCTCCTATTTATGATGATTATATTGATCAAAGTGGATTTGGAGAGGTCATGACTTTATTTAATGATGATTCCACTATTTCAGAAGAGGTTTCAATTGATTATGAGAACAAAGTTGCTATCTATGATGATTATTGTGATGACATGTATGCTATAAAAAATAATGATAACCATGAAACTTGTCATCCTGATTTTAATTTTCAATTGGATTATGCCTCACATGATAGTTATTTTGTTGAGTTTGCTCCCACTACTATGAATGAGAATAAATTTGCTTATGTGGAGAGTACAAAAATTTCTATGCTTGTAGATCATGAAAAGAATGCTTTATGTGATAGTTATATTTTCGAATTCATTCATGATGCTACTGAAAATTATTATGAGGGAGGAATATGTGCTTGTAGGAATTGCAATAATATCAAGTTTCCTCACTATGTGTTGAAAATCTTGAAGTTTTGCTTGTTTTACCTTCCTATGCTAGTTGATTCTTGCTCCCATAAGTTGTTTGCTCACAAAATACCTATGCATAGGAAGCGGGTTAGACTTAAATATTCTTGTCATATGCTTCATGATGCTCCCATTATGTTTCAATTCATATCTTTTATGTGAGCATCATTGAAATCATCATGCCTAGCTAGAAAGGCATTAAAGAAAAGCGCTTGCTGGGAGACAGCCCAACATTTAACCCTACTATTTTTGTGTCTTCACATGATTAGGCTACTATAGTAATCACGTTTTATATCTTTTGTTTCAATAAAGTGCCAAGTAAGACCTTTGGGATGATCTATGGTGATAGTTGATTCGATCTTGCTGAAAAAACAGAAACTTTTGCACCCAGTAAAATAATTCTCATTTCTTACAGAGGCGTGATAAAATCCTGATTCATTTTTCACATGATAGATATGCAAATTTTCCAGGCTGTCCGAATTTTTCAGAATTTTTGGAGTTACAGAAGTATACGAAGTTTCCAGATTACTACAGACTGTTCTGTTTTTGACAGACTCTGTTTTCATTGTGTTGTTTACTTATTTTGATGAATCTATGAGTAATATAGGAGGGTATGAACCATGGAGAAGTTGGAATATAGTAGATATAACACCAGTATAAAATTAGAGTGAGTTCACAACAGTACCTAAGTGGTGATTTGCTTTATTATACTAACTGAGCTTACGAGTTTTCTGTTGAGTTTTGTGTTGTGAAGTTTTCAAGTTTTGGGTAAAGTTTTGATGGACTACGGAATAAGGAGTGGCAAGAGCCTAAGCTTGGGGATGCCCAAGGCACCCCAAGGTAATATTCAAGGACAACCAAGAGCCTAAGCTCGGGGATGCCCCGGATGGCATCCCCTCTTTCGTCTTCGTTCATCGGTAACTTTACTTGAGGCTATATTTTTATTCACCACATGATATGTGTTTTGCTTGGAGTGTCATTTTATTTTATTAGGATTTGCTTTCTGTTATTTATAGTAATGTTTTGCATCTTTTAGTTCAATAAAAAGGTCAAGTATAGCCTTTACCATGCTTATTTTTCAAGTCTTTATGTTGCTGTTTGAAAACAGAAAGTTTGCTGTTATGTTTTGAATATTTGTGAATAGTATGAACATGATAAAATCCTGAAATTTTTACACAGTAAGGTACAACAAATTTTCTACAGTGTGGTAATTTTTCAGAATTTTTGGAGTTATATAATTATGAATTTTCTTGCATTCTTTACAAACTGTTCTGTTTAGACAGATTGCTGCTATGTTTGCATTGTTTGCATATGTTTGCTTGTTTAATGATTCTATTTGAGGATAGGAGTATTAAATATGCAGAGGAATTTAGTATGCAATGTTAAATAATAATTTTAGTGATTTGCTACAGTAGAGAATGATAAGTTCTATGCATTGATTTGTACTAACTTATCTCACAAGTTCTTGTTGAGTTTTGTGTGCATGAAGTTTTCAAGATTTGGGGAAACCGTGATATGAAAGGAATTAAGGAGACACAAAAGCTCAAGCTTGGGGATGGCCAAGGCATCCCTAGTTAATATTCCAAGAAGTCTCAAGCATCTAAGCTTGGGGATGCCCCGGTAGGCATCCCACCTTTCTTCTTCAACAACTATCAGTCAGTTTTGGTTGAGCCTAAGTTTTTGCTTCTTCACATGATATGTGCTATCCTTGCAATGTCCTTTTATTTTGTTTTCCTTGCTGTTTGAATAAAGTACTTAAGATCTGAAATTTTATTTATGAGAAGGAGTCTTCACATAGTTACATAATTATTCAACTACTCATTGTCCTTCGCTTATATCTTTTGGAGTAGTTTGTCATTTGCTCTAGTGCTTCACTTATATCTTTTTAGAGCATGGCGGTGGTTTTATTTTGAAGAAATTGATGAACTCTCCTGCTTCACTTATATTATTTTGGGAGTCTTTAAACAACATGATAATTTGCTTTGGTTATGAATTTAGTCCTAATATGATGGGCACCTAAGAGGGATATAATAAAAACTTCCATATAAAGTGCATTGAATAGTATGAGAAGTTTGATTCCTTATGATTGTTTTGAGATATGAGGATGGTGATATTAGAGTCATGCTAGTGAGTAATTGTGGATTGTAGAAATACTTGTGTTCCCCCCCCCCCCCCCCCCCCCCCCCCCCCCCCCCCCCCCCCCCCCCCCCCCCCCCCCCCCCCCCCCCCCCCCCCCCCCCCCCCCCCCCCCCCCCCCCCCCCCCCCCCCCCCCCCCCCCCCCCCCCCCCCCCCCCCCCCCCCCCCCCCCCCCCCCCCCCCCCCCCCCCCCCCCCCCCCCCCCCCCCCCCCCCCCCCCCCCCCCCCCCCCCCCCCCCCCCCCCCCCCCCCCCCCCCCCCCCCCCCCCCCCCCCCCCCCCCCCCCCCCCCCCCCCCCCCCCCCCCCCCCCCCCCCCCCCCCCCCCCCCCCCCCCCCCCCCCCCCCCCCCCCCCCCCCCCCCCCCCCCCCCCCCCCCCCCCCCCCCCCCCCCCCCCCCCCCCCCCCCCCCCCCCCCCCCCCCCCCCCCCCCCCCCCCCCCCCCCCCCCCCCCCCCCCCCCCCCCCCCCCCCCCCCCCCCCCCCCCCCCCCCCCCCCCCCCCCCCCCCCCCCCCCCCCCCCCCCCCCCCCCCCCCCCCCCCCCCCCCCCCCCCCCCCCCCCCCCCCCCCCCCCCCCCCCCCCCCCCCCCCCCCCCCCCCCCCCCCCCCCCCCCCCCCCCCCCCCCGTATCTATAATTTTTTATTGTTCCATGCTATTATATTATCCGTCTTGGATGTTTTATATGCATTTATATGCTATTTATATTATTTTTGGGACTAACCTATTAACCTAGAGCCCTGCCAGTTTCTATTTTTTCCTTGTTTTTGAGTTTTATAGAAAAGGAATATCAACTGGAGTCCAAATGAACTGAAAATTTACGGTGATTTTTTATGGACCAGAAGAAGCCCCCGATGCAAAAGAGTTGGGCCAGAAGAGTCCCGAGGCAACGACAAGGGTGGAGGGCGCGCCCCCTTACCTTGTCGCTGCCCCGTGGACCCCCCCCCCCTAATGTGAAACCTACACCAAAAATTCCTATAAATCCAAAAACCCCCAGAAAGAAACCTAGATCGGGAGTTTCGCCGCCGCAAAACTCTGTAGCCACGAAAAACCAATTGGGAGCCCGGTCCGGCACCCTGCCGGAGGAGGAAACCATCACCGGTGGCCATCTTCATCATCCCGGCGGTCTCCATGACGAGGAGGGAGTAGTTCACCCTCAGGGCTGAGGGTATGTACCAGTAGCTATGTGTTTGATCTCTCTCTCTCTCTCTCTCTCTCTCTCTCGTGTTCTTGATTTAGCATAATCTTGATGTACCGTGAGCTTTGTTACTATAGTTGAATCATATACTGTTTCTCCCCCTCTATCTTCTTGTGATGAATTGAGTTTTATCTTTGAGGTTTCGCTATTATCGGATTGAATACTATTATGAATTTGAGAACACTTGATGTATGTCTTGCGTGGGATACCCATGGTGACAATGGGGTGTTCTATTGATTCACTTGATGTATGTTTTGGCACTCAACTCGTGGATTCCCGAGGTGACATTGGGGTAATCTATGCATAGGGGTTGATGCACGTTTTTGTCCTTGTTTCTCCGGTAGGAATCTTGGGGCACTCTTTGAGGTTGTTTGTGTTGGATTGAGTATTATGAATCTGAAGTTGTTTGATGCATATCGTATAGATACTTGTGGTGACATTAGAGTATTCAAGTGACATCAGGGTTGATTGATGTGTGTCATATGGTGTTATTTTACTACCAACTCTAGGGTTGTTTGTGACACTTATAGGAATAGCTCAATGGATTGATCGGAAAGAATAACTTTGAGGTGGTTTCGTACCCTACAAGCAATTTCATCTTATGTTCTCTGTGATAGGAACTTTGGAGTGACTTTTGTCGCACGTTGAGGGATTGCCATATGATCTAGTTATGTTATCATTGTTGAGAGAACTTGAACTAGTGAAAGTATGAACCCTAGGCCTTGTTTCCAAGCATTGCAATACCATTTTCGCTCACTTTTGTTACTAGTTAACTTTCTGTTTTTATATTTTTCAGATTACAAAAACCTATATCTACCATCCATATTGCACTTGTATCACTATATCTTCGCCGAACTAGTGCACCTATACAATTTACCATTGTATTGGGTGTGTTGAGGACACAAGCACTACAAAAAAAAAGACACATCCGTGACATTTTGGCCCGAACGAATTTTTTTATGTCATGCTTATGACACTTCTATGACGATAATTGTGACTAAACCTGTTATCATCATAGATGTGGTGGGCTCCTACTTCTATGACAAAAAATCAAGACAGAAAATGGGCTTTTCGTCCTGGGCGGGCCGGAGACGCACTTGCATGACATTCTTTTGGCTGTCCATGACGGAAAAAATCATGGTAGAAGCGAGGGCGAGGAAAATATCGGGGAGTTCCTGGTTACGGTGGGTGGTCAGGGCCGAGCGATGGACGAAGGTTTGCGCGTTTCTCTCGTACACGTACGTGCGTGTGTGCGAGGCGTTGCGCTCTAACTGAACCCGAGCGAGGCGTTGGGCTCTAAATGAACCCGAGCGATTGCACTAGCTACGTTACTGAACCCCGATCGATCCCTTGCTATTAACTGAACCCGAGTGATTCCTTCGCTACTGCTGCTAACTGAAGCCGATCAAAGCTGCCTCTTGATGAACAGTTCCCGGTGGGGGTTGGATGAACAGTTCCCGGTGGGGGTTGGATGAACAGGATCCCGTGGTAGTAGAGGCTGTTGCCGCTGGATGAACATGACCCCGATCAAGGAGGTGGGGGTGGATGAACAGTAGCCGATGGTGGGACCCCGTGGAGGGCTGGTTGAACAGGACCCCGTGGAGGGCTGGTTGAACAAGAGCCAGTGGAGGCTGGATGAACAGGATCCCTTGGAGGGCTGGATGAACAGTAGCCGATGGAGGCTGGATGAATAGGACCTTGTGGATGAACAGTAGCTGGTGGAGGCTGGAGGAAGTCGATGGTGGATGAACAGTAGCAGGTGGAGGCTGGAGGAAGTCGATGGTGGATAAACAATAGCCCGTGGAGTCCCGTTTTGCGGTACGCCACACCCCTCCCTATGAAACGGACCCCGTTTCGACCGTAGGCGCTCCAACACAAGTTCGTTTCCTCCGTTTTGTGGTACGCCACACCCCTCCGATCAACAGGACCCCGTTTCGACCATACACGGTCGAACACAAGTCTGTTTCCTCCGTTTTGCGGTACGCCAGACCCTTCCCGATGAACAGGAGCCAGCCACAGGAGGCTGGAGCAGGCGGTACGGCGGGCACAGGTTTGGGCGGCTGGAGCAACAAGACCAGAGGTTGAAGACGCAGCTTGGCCGTTGGATTAACGTCAACGGTCAGTGCAGCTAGAATCGTTTATTGCCTAAGTTGACAAAGCCCTGCGTACGCGTTAACTTAGTAGGCCCACAAGTCAGCCTCCAAATCTGGTGGGTCCCAGCTAGCAGGGGAATCAATTTTTTTTCGCGTAATAAGGTGGCACTTCCCTGCGTGCTAAGATGTTTTTTGGTTTTTTTATTTCTTCTTTTTCGAGTTAGAATAAAAAAATAGCATCTTCGGTACAATCCATATTTTCACGAAAAGGATCATAATAAAGATGGTGGGTCCCAGCTGTCAGGGAGAGGAAACTTTTTATTTCCGCGTAATAAAGGAAGCACTTCCCTGCGTGCGAAGATGTAGCCGGTGGGTCAAACCTGTCAGGGGGAGAAATTATTTGTTTTCGCATAATACGAGGGCACTGGTTGCGTACAGCCATGGGCCATGTGGGTCCCTACTGTCAGCCAATCCACGTACATGCCTCATCCGATGGCTGTCGTTTGTTGACAAAGTTGACCACGCCGCGCCGAGAGAACCAACGCAGTGAACGATGGCGAGTATTACTAAGGGAATGACCCGGAGCCGGCGAAGACACAACAGTGGATGCCCACATGGAGGCCTGCGCGGCAGCACAGCCGGCCACGGGAGGAGGTAGTAGGCGGTACCACCGGCGGTGGTTTGGGTGGTTGAAGCAAGAATATCCAAGATTGAAGAAGCACTACAGCCATTGGATGGACATCCAACGGCCACTGCTGCTAGAATCGTGTCTTGACTATAAGTTCACTGACTATAATTCTCAAAGAAATAGTAGGCCCACAAGTGAGCATCACATTTGTGGCAGAGAACATATAGCCCATTTGCGATTTGTAATAATGTACAACCCATTTTTGAATCTAATGGAATTTACTACAACCCATTTACAGTCTGTTAAAATTACAGCCCATTTTCTAGCCAGGACAACGATTAATAATTTCAACCAACCTCTCAAAATAGAATTCAACCAAAAATCCCACATTTGGATGGGATCCGAAATATTTTTATCTCGAAATTTCGAGTCAAATTAAATATAATTTCAAAATGAATTTGTATTAGGTAAAAATCTAAAGAAATATTGCGCGCACAATAAGTAATGAAATTAAAATTTCCAAATTAAAACAATAATAATTTTGAAACTAATTACCTGTTTGGAGCGTTTTTATATATTTATAGCCTAGTTTTTATAATTACATCCCATTTATTATTTCTTAAAGCCCATTTTCTTGTTAGGCCTAATGTATCCCTCATAGGAAAGATTTATAGCCCAGCGGGGCGGAGAATAACAAGTTGACCTGGGTTGGGTATTCCGCAAAAAAAAGTATAGCTGAGCTAGCCATTTTCACCTTAAAAAATAATATCTGGGCTGGATATTTGGTCGACATAAAATAATAGCCTGGGCTAGACGAACCACAGCCCGCCCAGTTGATACCCTGCTCCTCTGAACAACAACAAAAACATCGCTCAAAAAAAACTCCGCTTACACCTAAAAAAATAAATACTGCTCGAGCTACTGGGTCCCAAATGTTGGCCGCTCCTTGTGCAATTCTCTCATTTATTGACTATATAGGTTGACGATGGTGTGGGACCGTGATGTCAGGAAACCGGGAGGAAGCAAAAAAAAATATAGTTGTATATAACAAGGAGGACTTGCGTACGTACGGCTATGGCCCTAGTGGGTCCCTACTGTCATCCTCTCCAAATAAAGTCATCTCCTGATTCCTCATGTTTGTTGACCATGTTGACAATGCTCGGCGCCACGACGAGCGCAACAACTCGAAGGACGACGGAGAGGGCCTCGCGGGCCCTACGGATGGTCTAATATAGCGCCCGCTGCTCATTCAGGAAGCCAGGATCATCGGACACCTATGAGCACCTTCGAGAGACTGAGATGGCATGAAACGGTAAGGCCGCACTTGGGAGCTCTAGATTGTTTCACACCTGTATTAAGATACAAGTGTAATTTGCTCGTCATCAGAAACAACGCGTAAAATACAGGCGTAATGAAACCGAGGGCCCGAGGACTGTAACGAAAACCGGCGAGTTACGTGTGTAATTTGAGAGTCCAGTGTATATTTTACTAGTCGAAATCGACCAACCAAGCGCTTCGCCCAAGACCATCTGCTTTTATTTACAAGCGTCAGTTTTACAAGCGGTTTTGGTTGGAAAACGATGATCCAATCATGGCCTAAGATGATGAGTTGGTCGGAAGATCATATGGTTTCACCTCTAACCTACCCGAGTTGTCGTATAGGCTATAAATGAAACATAAGACAATGAACTTCTTAAGCATAGAAACAAAAAAAAGAGGATGATCTTCTTAACATGCAAATCACAGGCATTAGATCAACATGCAAAACAATATGAAGCATTATTCTCAGGAGGCACGGTGAATAGCTCGTGATGCCGCATGCCACATCATTCCAAGCTCAACTTTGCAATCAAACTCACAAGGCCTGGCATTACATAGACAACATTCAGAACAAACTCTTAAAATACCTTACATAAGTCAACATTCATGTGACTATGCATCTCAGCAGAGTAAATATTTACTTCTGAACTGAAGACATGAATAGGAAAAAACGATCGACGATGCTCAGAGCAAAGGGCGCCCCACTCAAAAATATCAAATGCATGTCTTCTGGCTAACATCAATGAGCAAAATTTGACAAGGTTTTTCAATTCCAATATATTAAACTAATGTATTCTTGCTAACATCAACGATTAGACTTTGACAAGCTTTTCCCATTCAAAATATGTCGGTGGGAAACGACACCAATGGGATGACAAGAATCCCTACTGCGGTTGCCGGGACGCAGGGTTGCAAGAAGAGCAGGATTAGTAATCAGCACAAGGATCGTTTACCCAGGTTCCGGCCGCGAGGATGCGTAAAACCCTAGTCCTGCTTTGGTGGATGTATTGAGTGTTCTTGAGCCCTCCAACTAGCTACGGTGGCTGAGTCATTTCAAAGAGCCGAATCCCTCTCCAGTACGCCATGGGCCTCCTTTGATAGTTGAAAGGGGCTGCCACAGTGGCACACAGGAGGTGGAAAGGCATACAGTACTGTGAGCTTATCGCCCGTATTACAGGACAAGACGCATTTAATGCGCCGCTGAGGTGTCCCCTAGCTTTATCGGGGACGGGAGCGAGGCCCGTCCCATCCGTCGCCGCTCCTCCTCGCTTCGACACGCGCCCTGGCCAGCGATGCGTGCGGCGCCATGTAGGCAGGCAGGCAGCTGAGGTGGCACGGTGGTAGGGTCTTCATGAAGATCTGCATGCCGCCATGCAAGCGCTTGCCGATCTGGCCTGGAAGCAGCATGTTGCCACGCAGGTGCCAGCCCAGCTGGTTGGGCTGGCAGCTGCATGCGAGCGGCGGCGGAGACTTGGCTGGTGCGGGCCTGGCAGTGGCCCCGCTGATGTCCTCGGCAAGGGCCTTGCCGGGGGCCCGGCAAGGGTCTTGCCATGGCACGCAGTCGTCCCCGGCAAGGATCTTGCCAGGGGTCTTGTGGCTTTCCTCGGCAGGGATTCCGCCGAGGGTCGCCGTCTTCTGGTCCTCGTCTGGATCTCATATATCTATGGTCTTGACAAAGATCTGCATGCCACCACAGAGGTGCCTCCCGAGCCCTGGCCCAATCGTAGCCGATTGGGTTGGAACCTGCGGCTCAAGGGTGGCTCGCTCTGTTGGTGTTTGGGCGTGCTGCCCCGGCAAGGGTCTTGCCGGGGCTGCTGAGGCTCCCCCGGCAAGGGTCTTGCCGAGGGAAACTGCTCCGTCCCTCTGCTTCTTTGTGTTCTTGGCCTTGGCGTTGCCTTGATCGTCTTGTGTTGGGCTTCGTCTTCTCTCCGGCTTCCCTCCTTTGTCCTGCTACGTGTGGCCATGGCGCCCCCCCCCCCCCCCCCCCCCCCCCCCCCCCCCCCCCCCCCCCCCCCCCCCCCCCCCCCCCCCCCCCCCCCCCCCCCCCCCCCCCCCCCCCCCCCCCCCCCCCCCCCCCCCCCCCCCCCCCCCCCCCCCCCCCCCTACACATTCTTACAAATCTCAAATGGGCTATAAGTTCTCTGCCACACACTTCTAGCCTTACTAAGTTGACACGTCCCCTAAAAAACAGACTTGACACATATGCAAGGCTTTGTGAGCTGATAGTCAACACACGGTTCTAGCAGCAGTGGCCGTTGGATGTCCATCCAACGGATGCCGTGCTTCTTCTTCAATCTCGGATATTCTAGTTTCACCCGCCCAAAAATGATTCCTCCCCCTGACATCTAGGGCGCACCATTTCAGAAGCTGGCCTGTGGGCCTACTAAGTTGACGTACCAAGGGCTTTGTCAACTTAGTCAATATAAACGATTCTAGCTGCACTGACCGTACGATGTCCATCCAACGACCGTAGTGCTTCTTCAACCTCTGGTCTTCTTGCTCCAGCCGCCCAAAGCAGCGCCGGTCGTGCCGCCTGCTCCTACCTCCCGTGGCCGGCTGTGCTGTCGTGGAGGCCTCATCGCCCCTACTATTCCCACCGCTAGCCAGGCCCTGCGGTGACGGCAGCCTCACACCGCAGCCGAACGAGTGAACCCTCATACTCCTTTCCGCATGGGCATCCACTGCCGCATCTTCACCGGCTCCGCGTTGCCCCCTTCCTAGGCCTCACCGTCGTCCACCGCCCTGGTGCTCCCCCCCCCCCCCCCCCCCCCCCCCCCCCCCCCCCCCCCCCCCCCCCCCCCCCCCCCCCCCCCCCCCCCCCCCCCCCCCCCCCCCCCCCCCCCCCCCCCCCCCCCCCCCCCCCCCCCCCCCCCCCCCCCCCCCCCCCCCCCCCCCCCCCCCCCCCCCCCCCCCCCCCCCCCCCCCCCCCCCCCCCCCCCCCCCCCCCCCCCCCCCCCCCCCCCCCCCCCCCCCCCCCCCCCCCCCCCCCCCCCCCCCCCCCCCCCCCCCCCCCCCCCCCCCCCCCCCCCCCCCCCCCCCCCCCCCCCCCCCCCCCCCCCCCCCCCCCCCCCCCCCCCCCCCCCCCCCCCCCCCCCCCCCCCCCCCCCCCCCCCCCCCCCCCCCCCCCCCCCCCCCCCCCCCCCCCCCCCCCCCCCCCCCCCCCCCCCCCCCCCCCCCCCCCCCCCCCCCCCCCCCCCCCCCCCCCCCCCCCCCCCCCCCCCCCCCCCCCCCCCCCCCCCCCCCCCCCCCCCCCCCCCCCCCCCCCCCCCCCCCCCCCCCCCCCCCCCCCCCCCCCCCCCCCCCCCCCCCCCCCCCCCCCCCCCCCCCCCCCCCCCCCCCCCCCCCCCCCCCCCCCCCCCCCCCCCCCCCCCCCCCCCCCCCCCCCCCCCCCCCCCCCCCCCCCCCCCCCCCCCCCCCCCCCCCCCCCCCCCCCCCCCCCCCCCCCCCCCCCCCCCCCCCCCCCCCCCCCCCCCCCCCCCCCCCCCCCCCCCCCCCCCCCCCCCCCCCCCCCCCCCCCCCCCCCCCCCCCCCCCCCCCCCCCCCCCCCCCCCCCCCCCCCCCCCCCCCCCCCCCCCCCCCCCCCCCCCCCCCCCCCCCCCCCCCCCCCCCCCCCCCCCCCCCCCCCCCCCCCCCCCCCCCCCCCCCCCCCCCCCCCCCCCCCCCCCCCCCCCCCCCCCCCCCCCCCCCCCCCCCCCCCCCCCCCCCCCCCCCCCCCCCCCCCCCCCCCCCCCCCCCCCCCCCCCCCCCCCCCCCCCCCCCCCCCCCCCCCCCCCCCCCCCCCCCCCCCCCCCCCCCCCCCCCCCCCCCCCCCCCCCCCCCCCCCCCCCCCCCCCCCCCCCCCCCCCCCCCCCCCCCCCCCCCCCCCCCCCCCCCCCCCCCCCCCCCCCCCCCCCCCCCCCCCCCCCCCCCCCCCCCCCCCCCCCCCCCCCCCCCCCCCCCCCCCCCCCCCCCCCCCCCCCCCCCCCCCCCCCCCCCCCCCCCCCCCCCCCCCCCCCCCCCCCCCCCCCCCCCCCCCCCCCCCCCCCCCCCCCCCCCCCCCCCCCCCCCCCCCCCCCCCCCCCCCCCCCCCCCCCCCCCCCCCCCCCCCCCCCCCCCCCCCCCCCCCCCCCCCCCCCCCCCCCCCCCCCCCCCCCCCCCCCCCCCCCCCCCCCCCCCCCCCCCCCCCCCCCCCCCCCCCCCCCCCCCCCCCCCCCCCCCCCCCCCCCCCCCCCCCCCCCCCCCCCCCCCCCCCCCCCCCCCCCCCCCCCCCCCCCCCCCCCCCCCCCCCCCCCCCCCCCCCCCCCCCCCCCCCCCCCCCCCCCCCCCCCCCCCCCCCCCCCCCCCCCCCCCCCCCCCCCCCCCCCCCCCCCCCCCCCCCCCCCCCCCCCCCCCCCCCCCCCCCCCCCCCCCCCCCCCCCCCCCCCCCCCCCCCCCCCCCCCCCCCCCCCCCCCCCCCCCCCCCCCCCCCCCCCCCCCCCCCCCCCCCCCCCCCCCCCCCCCCCCCCCCCCCCCCCCCCCCCCCCCCCCCCCCCCCCCCCCCCCCCCCCCCCCCCCCCCCCCCCCCCCCCCCCCCCCCCCCCCCCCCCCCCCCCCCCCCCCCCCCCCCCCCCCCCCCCCCCCCCCCCCCCCCCCCCCCCCCCCCCCCCCCCCCCCCCCCCCCCCCCCCCCCCCCCCCCCCCCCCCCCCCCCCCCCCCCCCCCCCCCCCCCCCCCCCCCCCCCCCCCCCCCCCCCCCCCCCCCCCCCCCCCCCCCCCCCCCCCCCCCCCCCCCCCCCCCCCCCCCCCCCCCCCCCCCCCCCCCCCCCCCCCCCCCCCCCCCCCCCCCCCCCCCCCCCCCCCCCCCCCCCCCCCCCCCCCCCCCCCCCCCCCCCCCCCCCCCCCCCCCCCCCCCCCCCCCCCCCCCCCCCCCCCCCCCCCCCCCCCCCCCCCCCCCCCCCCCCCCCCCCCCCCCCCCCCCCCCCCCCCCCCCCCCCCCCCCCCCCCCCCCCCCCCCCCCCCCCCCCCCCCCCCCCCCCCCCCCCCCCCCCCCCCCCCCCCCCCCCCCCCCCCCCCCCCCCCCCCCCCCCCCCCCCCCCCCCCCCCCCCCCCCCCCCCCCCCCCCCCCCCCCCCCCCCCCCCCCCCCCCCCCCCCCCCCCCCCCCCCCCCCCCCCCCCCCCCCCCCCCCCCCCCCCCCCCCCCCCCCCCCCCCCCCCCCCCCCCCCCCCCCCCCCCCCCCCCCCCCCCCCCCCCCCCCCCCCCCCCCCCCCCCCCCCCCCCCCCCCCCCCCCCCCCCCCCCCCCCCCCCCCCCCCCCCCCCCCCCCCCCCCCCCCCCCCCCCCCCCCCCCCCCCCCCCCCCCCCCCCCCCCCCCCCCCCCCCCCCCCCCCCCCCCCCCCCCCCCCCCCCCCCCCCCCCCCCCCCCCCCCCCCCCCCCCCCCCCCCCCCCCCCCCCCCCCCCCCCCCCCCCCCCCCCCCCCCCCCCCCCCCCCCCCCCCCCCCCCCCCCCCCCCCCCCCCCCCCCCCCCCCCCCCCCCCCCCCCCCCCCCCCCCCCCCCCCCCCCCCCCCCCCCCCCCCCCCCCCCCCCCCCCCCCCCCCCCCCCCCCCCCCCCCCCCCCCCCCCCCCCCCCCCCCCCCCCCCCCCCCCCCCCCCCCCCCCCCCCCCCCCCCCCCCCCCCCCCCCCCCCCCCCCCCCCCCCCCCCCCCCCCCCCCCCCCCCCCCCCCCCCCCCCCCCCCCCCCCCCCCCCCCCCCCCCCCCCCCCCCCCCCCCCCCCCCCCCCCCCCCCCCCCCCCCCCCCCCCCCCCCCCCCCCCCCCCCCCCCCCCCCCCCCCCCCCCCCCCCCCCCCCCCCCCCCCCCCCCCCCCCCCCCCCCCCCCCCCCCCCCCCCCCCCCCCCCCCCCCCCCCCCCCCCCCCCCCCCCCCCCCCCCCCCCCCCCCCCCCCCCCCCCCCCCCCCCCCCCCCCCCCCCCCCCCCCCCCCCCCCCCCCCCCCCCCCCCCCCCCCCCCCCCCCCCCCCCCCCCCCCCCCCCCCCCCCCCCCCCCCCCCCCCCCCCCCCCCCCCCCCCCCCCCCCCCCCCCCCCCCCCCCCCCCCCCCCCCCCCCCCCCCCCCCCCCCCCCCCCCCCCCCCCCCCCCCCCCCCCCCCCCCCCCCCCCCCCCCCCCCCCCCCCCCCCCCCCCCCCCCCCCCCCCCCCCCCCCCCCCCCCCCCCCCCCCCCCCCCCCCCCCCCCCCCCCCCCCCCCCCCCCCCCCCCCCCCCCCCCCCCCCCCCCCCCCCCCCCCCCCCCCCCCCCCCCCCCCCCCCCCCCCCCCCCCCCCCCCCCCCCCCCCCCCCCCCCCCCCCCCCCCCCCCCCCCCCCCCCCCCCCCCCCCCCCCCCCCCCCCCCCCCCCCCCCCCCCCCCCCCCCCCCCCCCCCCCCCCCCCCCCCCCCCCCCCCCCCCCCCCCCCCCCCCCCCCCCCCCCCCCCCCCCCCCCCCCCCCCCCCCCCCCCCCCCCCCCCCCCCCCCCCCCCCCCCCCCCCCCCCCCCCCCCCCCCCCCCCCCCCCCCCCCCCCCCCCCCCCCCCCCCCCCCCCCCCCCCCCCCCCCCCCCCCCCCCCCCCCCCCCCCCCCCCCCCCCCCCCCCCCCCCCCCCCCCCCCCCCCCCCCCCCCCCCCCCCCCCCCCCCCCCCCCCCCCCCCCCCCCCCCCCCCCCCCCCCCCCCCCCCCCCCCCCCCCCCCCCCCCCCCCCCCCCCCCCCCCCCCCCCCCCCCCCCCCCCCCCCCCCCCCCCCCCCCCCCCCCCCCCCCCCCCCCCCCCCCCCCCCCCCCCCCCCCCCCCCCCCCCCCCCCCCCCCCCCCCCCCCCCCCCCCCCCCCCCCCCCCCCCCCCCCCCCCCCCCCCCCCCCCCCCCCCCCCCCCCCCCCCCCCCCCCCCCCCCCCCCCCCCCCCCCCCCCCCCCCCCCCCCCCCCCCCCCCCCCCCCCCCCCCCCCCCCCCCCCCCCCCCCCCCCCCCCCCCCCCCCCCCCCCCCCCCCCCCCCCCCCCCCCCCCCCCCCCCCCCCCCCCCCCCCCCCCCCCCCCCCCCCCCCCCCCCCCCCCCCCCCCCCCCCCCCCCCGATTGGATTTCCTATTCGTGTTGGCAGATTCGTACGTGATCTTGTGTGCGTCAAGACAGGTTGGTACTTGCCTTCATCCACATGATCGTGCAGTGTGTTTTGAGATGCTGTGCTACTTGTATTGGTACTGTTTTAAATAAATGTTGAATTGAAGCTATTGTATTGCTGTCTTTTCCCATTAAGTAGTGAACAGAAATGGGACCAACCCAGACATTATGCTTGTTGCTTTTTTACAACAAACTCTGCATCACCCCCTTTATAAGTAGATGGAAGCACATGTTGTTGTTGCGCCCACTCTCCCCTGGAACTGTTTATGCTTTTTGTTAATCTAATGCCGCTGGTAAAATTAAGCAATGCCACTCTCAGAATGAACTACTGAATCTTATTTCAAAACTGCAACACTTGTTAGGGATTGGCGGGATTACCATTTTTGTGGCCGCATGTTTCATCCTCCTTTATTGGCCAGTAATTGATTCCTTTTTTGCCTCTGTTAAAACAGGGATATCTATTCAACTTGTTGCTATTGTGACATTTTCCTTCGCTTAATTTTGGTGGAACTGCAAAAAATGAGACCGGATTTCCATATATGTGTTGAGATCTCTTTTAGATCCACCTCAGGCGTTGTTTCAAATCTTGGTCTTGAAAGGTCAGTACCTAACTTCCTCAGAATTAACTACTGAATCTTAGTTCAAAACTGCAACACTTGTTAGGGATCGGCGGGAGTACCATTTCTGTTAGGGATCGGCCGGAGTACATGTTTAAGAAATGTATTGTTCAGATAATGTCTCTGTTATTATATATCGGTTACAGTGTTTTACAAATGGTACTATCCTGATTTGTAGTTCTTTCTACATGTTTAACCAAGGTATTGTTAAGATAATGTCTCTGTTAAAATGAATCAGTCGCATTGTTTAAGGAATGATACTTTTCTGCTTTGTCGTTCTTTATACATGTTGAAACAAGGCATCCCCCCCCCCCCCCCCCCCCCCCCCCCCCCCCCCCCCCCCCCCCCCCCCCCCCCCCCCCCCCCCCCCCCCCCCCCCCCCCCCCCCCCCCCCCCCCCCCCCCCCCCCCCCCCCCCCCCCCCCCCCCCCCCCCCCCCCCCCCCCCCCCCCCCCCCCCCCCCCCCCCCCCCCCCCCCCCCCCCCCCCCCCCCCCCCCCCCCCCCCCCCCCCCCCCCCCCCCCCCCCCCCCCCCCCCCCCCCCCCCCCCCCCCCCCCCCCCCCCCCCCCCCCCCCCCCCCCCCCCCCCCCCCCCCCCCCCCCCCCCCCCCCCCCCCCCCCCCCCCCCCCCCCCGCTACATTACACAAGGAATGATCGAGAAGCTTTACAGAGTATTAGTAGACGCTAGTGACATGACTAGTCTACAGAGATGGCTGCTTTACTTGTGGTTCAGAGGAACACTGGGCAAACAAGTGCCCAAACAAGTACCAAGAAGCCAGGACAGGACTCCAAGTCTGTCAATGCCACTCTAAGCAACAATGATGGGGCATCTGGGTATGGTAATCTGTTTACCATATTTTCAGTTTGTTAGCCCACCGATTGGTGGGTTGACACTGGGGCCAATATTCATGTGTGTGCTGATGTGTCTTTGTTTTCTGGCAGCATATAAATACGAAATCCACAGGGATGCTCAGCTTGATTTTAGTGGAACTGCACAAAATGTTCAGATGGTTCGTGTCCTCCATAATAATACTTCATCATGCACAATACATCGAATGGTTCTCTAATCATTCGTCGTCACCTTGAGCCATCGGACTATCAGATGACAAACTGATGACAAACCCTGCCCGTTCCACAATCATAGGCATTACATATTTTGAATGGGAAAAGCTTGTCAAAGTTGACATTAGTTTAATATATTGGAATTGGAAAACCTTGTCAATTTTTGCTGATTGATGTTAGCCAGAAGACATGCATTTGATATTTTTGAGTGGGATGCCCTTTGCTGTGAGCAACGTCGATCGTTTTTTCCTATTCCTATCTTCAGTTCAGAAGTAAATATTTACTCTGCGGAGATGCATAGTCACATGAATGTTGACTTATATAAGATATTTTAAGAGTTTGTTCTGAATATTGTCTATGTAATGCCAGGCCTTGTGTTTGATTGCAAAGTTGAGCTTGGAATGTTGTGGCATGCGGCATCACGAGCTGTTCACCGTGCCTCCTGAGAATAATGCTTCGTATTGTTTTGCATGTCGATCTAATGCCAGTGATTTGCTTGTTAGGAAGATCATCCTCTTCTGTTGTTTCCGTGCTTAAGAAGTTCATCGTCTTATGTTTCATTCATAGACTATACGACAAGTCGGGTAGGTTAGACGTGAAACCATATGATCTTCCGACCAACTCATCATCTTAGGCCGTGATTGGATCGTCGTTTTCCAACCAAAACCGCTTGTAAAACTGACGCTTGTAAATAAAAGCAGATGGTCTCGGGCGAAGCGCTTGGTTGGTCAATTTCGACTAGTAAAATATACACCGGTCTCTCAAATTACACGCGTAACCCGCCGGTTTTACTTACAGACCTCGGGCCCTCGGTTTCATTACGCCTGTATTTTACGCGTTGTTTCCGATGACGAGTAAATTACACTTGTATCTTAATACAGTTGTGAAATAAACCAGAGCTCCCAAGCGCGGCCTTACCATTTCATGCCGTCTTAGTCTCTCGAAGGTGCTTATAGGTGTCCGATGATCCTGGCTTCCTGAATGAGCAGCGGGTGCTGTATCAGACCATCCGTAGGGCCCGCGAGGCCCTCTCTGTTGTCCTTCGAGTTGTTGCGCTCGCCGTGGCACCGAGCATTGTTAACATGGTCAATGAACATGAGGATTCAGGAGATGACTTTATTTTGACTGGTTGACAGTAGGGACCCACTAGGGCCATAGCCATACGTACGCAAGTGCCTCCTTATTATGTACAACTATATTTTTTTTGCTTCCTCCTGGTTTCCTGACATCACGGTCCCACACCATTGTCAACCTATGTAGTCAATAAACGAGAGAATTGCACAAGGTGCGGCCGATAGCTGGGACCAAGCAGCTCAAGCAGTATTTGTGTTTTTGAGGCGTGAGCACTGCAGAGTTTTTCTTGGCGATGTTTTCGTTGTTGTTCAGAGGAGAGCAGGGTATTAATTGGGCGGGCTGTGGCCCGTCTAGCCCAGGACAGATATCCAGCCCAGATATTAATTTTTTTCAAGATGAAAATGGCTAGCCCAGCTATAAGTTTTTTTGAGGAATACCCAGGCAAGGTCAACTTGTTATTCTCCGCCCCGCTGGGCTGCAAATCTTTCCTAGGAGGGATGCATTAGGCTTAACAGGAAAATGGGTTTAAAAAATAATAAATGGGATGTAATTATAAAAACTGGGCAGTAACTATAAAAAATGCACCAAGCACGGAATTAGTTTATAAAATATTATTTATGGATTTTGAAAATCTTAATTTTTAATTTTTGCGCGCGCAATGTTTCGTTAGATTTTTACGTAATACAAATTTATATTTAATCTGACTAGAAATTTTGGGATAAAAATATTTCGGATCCCATCAAAATGTGGGAAATTTTATTGAATTCTGTCTTGAACAGTTGGTTGAAATTATTAATCGTTGTCCTAGCTAGAAAATGGGATGTACTTTTAACAAACTGTAAATGGGCTGTAGTAAATTCCATTAGAATTCAAACCCCCCCCCCCCCCCCCCCCCCCCCCCCCCCCCCCCCCCCCCCCCCCCCCCCCCCCCCCCCCCCCCCCCCCCCCCCCCCCCCCCCCCCCCCCCCCCCCCCCCCCCCCCCCCCCCCCCCCCCCCCCCCCCCCCCCCCCCCCCCCCCCCCCCCCCCCCCCCCCCCCCCCCCCCCCCCCCCCCCCCCCCCCCCCCCCCCCCCCCCCCCCCCCCCCCCCCCCCCCCCCCCCCCCCCCCCCCCCCCCCCCCCCCCCCCCCCCCCCCCCCCCCCCCCCCCCCCCCCCCCCCCCCCCCCCCCCCCCCCCCCCCCCCCCCCCCCCCCCCCCCCCCCCCCCCCCCCCCCCCCCCCCCCCCCCCCCCCCCCCCCCCCCCCCCCCCCCCCCCCCCCCCCCCCCCCCCCCCCCCCCCCCCCCCCCCCCCCCCCCCCCCCCCCCCCCCCCCCCCCCCCCCCCCCCCCCCCCCCCCCCCCCCCCCCCCCCCCCCCCCCCCCCCCCCCCCCCCCCCCCCCCCCCCCCCCCCCCACCGCTGGCCAGGCCATCCCTCTACTCACCCACACCCCCTGTTATTCCGTGTCGATGGTAGCCTCACACCGCAGCCGAACCAGTGAACCCTCGTACTCCTCTCCGCACGGGCTTCCACTACCGCGTCTTCCTCGGCTCCGCGTCGTCCCCTTCCTAGGCCTCGCCGTCGTCCACCACCCTGGTGCTCTCGGTGTGGCGTGGTCAACGTGGTCAAGGAACGGCTTCCATCGGACGTGGACTGTACGTGGAGAGGCTGACAGCTGGGTCCACGACGGCAGCAAGGAAGTGCCTCCTTATTACGCGGAAAATAATGATTCCTCCACCTGACAGCAGGGACCCACCGGACGGGCCACCGTATTTCACGAAAAAAATGTTTGCCCCCTGACTGCTGGGACCCACCGGACGGGCCACCGTATTGCGTGAAAAAAACGTTCCCCCCGCTGTCAGCTCAGACCCACCGGAAGTGCCTCCTTATTATGCACAAAAAAATGAATACTCCCCCTGCTGGTTGGGACCCCCCCCCCCCCCCCCCCCCCCCCCCCCCCCCCCCCCCCCCCCCCCCCCCCCCCCCCCCCCCCCCCCCCCCCCCCCCCCCCCCCCCCCCCCCCCCCCCCCCCCCCCCCCCCCCCCCCCCCCCCCCCCCCCCCCCCCCCCCCCCCCCCCCCCCCCCCCCCCCCCCCCCCCCCCCCCCCCCCCCCCCCCCCCCCCCCCCCCCCCCCCCCCCCCCCCCCCCCCCCCCCCCCCCCCCCCCCCCCCCCCCCCCCCCCCCCCCCCCCCCCCCCCCCCCCCCCCCCCCCCCCCCCCCCCCCCCCCCCCCCCCCCCCCCCCCCCCCCCCCCCCCCCCCCCCCCCCCCCCCCCCCCCCCCCCCCCCCCCCCCCCCCCCCCCCCCCCCCCCCCCCCCCCCCCCCCCCCCCCCCCCCCCCCCCCCCCCCCCCCCCCCCCCCCCCCCCCCCCCCCCCCCCCCCCCCCCCCCCCCCCCCCCCCCCCCCCCCCCCCCCCCCCCCCCCCCCCCCCCCCCCCCCCCCCCCCCCCCCCCCCCCCCCCCCCCCCCCCCCCCCCCCCCCCCCCCCCCCCCCCCCCCCCCCCCCCCCCCCCCCCCCCCCCCCCCCCCCCCCCCCCCCCCCCCCCCCCCCCCCCCCCCCCCCCCCCCCCCCCCCCCCCCCCCCCCCCCCCCCCCCCCCCCCCCCCCCCCCCCCCCCCCCCCCCCCCCCCCCCCCCCCCCCCCCCCCCCCCCCCCCCCCCCCCCCCCCCCCCCCCCCCCCCCCCCCCCCCCCCCCCCCCCCCCCCCCCCCCCCCCCCCCCCCCCCCCCCCCCCCCCCCCCCCCCCCCCCCCCCCCCCCCCCCCCCCCCCCCCCCCCCCCCCCCCCCCCCCCCCCCCCCCCCCCCCCCCCCCCCCCCCCCCCCCCCCCCCCCCCCCCCCCCCCCCCCCCCCCCCCCCCCCCCCCCCCCCCCCCCCCCCCCCCCCCCCCCCCCCCCCCCCCCCCCCCCCCCCCCCCCCCCCCCCCCCCCCCCCCCCCCCCCCCCCCCCCCCCCCCCCCCCCCCCCCCCCCCCCCCCCCCCCCCCCCCCCCCCCCCCCCCCCCCCCCCCCCCCCCCCCCCCCCCCCCCCCCCCCCCCCCCCCCCCCCCCCCCCCCCCCCCCCCCCCCCCCCCCCCCCCCCCCCCCCCCCCCCCCCCCCCCCCCCCCCCCCCCCCCCCCCCCCCCCCCCCCCCCCCCCCCCCCCCCCCCCCCCCCCCCCCCCCCCCCCCCCCCCCCCCCCCCCCCCCCCCCCCCCCCCCCCCCCCCCCCCCCCCCCCCCCCCCCCCCCCCCCCCCCCCCCCCCCCCCCCCCCCCCCCCCCCCCCCCCGGCTTCCACTGCCGCGTCTTCCCCGGCTCTGCGTCGTCCCCTTCCTAGGCCTCACCGTCGTCCACTGCCCTGGTGCTCTCGGCGCAGCGTGGTCAACGTGGTCAAGGAACAGCTTCCATCGGATGTGGACTGTACGTGGAGAGGCTGACAGCTGGGTCCACGGCTGCAGCAAGGAAGTGCCTCCTTATTACGCGCAAAATAATTATTCCTCCACCTGACAGCGGGGACCCACCGGACGGGCCATCGTATTTCGTAAAAAAAATATTTCCCCCTGACTGCTGGGACCCACCAGCTACATCTTCGCACGCAAGGAAGTGCGTCCGGGCAAAAAAAAACGATTCGCCCCCCTGACTGCTGGGACCCACCAGCTACATCTTCGCAGGCAAGGAAGTGCCTGACAGTCGGGACCCACCTGGTCGAAGCGTACGTAGCATTGTCATTCTGGTCGCGAACGTGTATGTACATACTGGTCGATGTAGAGGCGCGCACGTAGCATGTACACGTACGTACAGCGGCCAGTGTGCTAGAAAGAAAATAGGGCCACGTACGTACATACGGGTAGGGTCTCGAACGCCTACCCGCGCATATGTATGGCCAGGGCTCGTGTACATGGCTGGGTCAGAACAGAGAAACAGCATCGTCGTCGTGTTCATGGGGAGCCAACCGGCTGGGTCAGAACAGAATGCGTCGTCGTGTTCATCGGGAGGGCTTGGACGGAACAGCCGATGGAAATGAGGCCCGGCGTACCGCAGAACGGAGGAAACGGCCTTGTGTTCGACCGGCCACGTTCGAAACGGGATCCTGTTCATCGGGAGGGGTCTGGCGTACCGCAAAACAGAGGAAACGGACCTCCTATGGTCGAAACGGGGGTCCTGTTGATCGGGAGGGGTGTGGCGTACCGCAAAACGGAGGAAACAGACTTGTGTTGGAGCGCTACGGTCGAAACGGGGGTCCTGTTCATCAGGAGGGGTGTGGCGTACCACAAAACGGGACTCCACGGGATACTGTTCATCTCCACCGTCGACCCCCCTCCAGCCTCCACGGGATCCTGTTCATCCACCGTCCACCACGCGCTACTCCACTGGCTACTGTTCAACCAGCCCTCTCCACGGGCTCCTGTTCAACCACCCCTCCACGGGCTACTGTTCATCCAGCCCTCCACCGTCTACTGTTCATCCTGCCCTCCAAGGGGTGGTCCTGTTCATCGGGGGGGGGGGGGGGGGGGGGGGGGGGGGGGGGGGGGGGGGGGGGGGGGGGGGGGGGGGGGGGGGGGGGGGGGGGGGGGGGGGGGGGGGGGGGGGGGGGGGGGGGGGGGGGGGGGGGGGGGGGGGGGGGGGGGGGGGGGGGGGGGGGGGGGGGGGGGGGGGGGGGGGGGGGGGGGGGGGGGGGGGGGGGGGGGGGGGGGGGGGGGGGGGGGGGGGGGGGGGGGGGGGGGGGGGGGGGGGGGGGGGGGGGGGGGGGGGGGGGGGGGGGGGGGGGGGGGGGGGGGGGGGGGGGGGGGGGGGGGGGGGGGGGGGGGGGGGGGGGGGGGGGGGGGGGGGGGGGGGGGGGGGGGGGGGGGGGGGGGGGGGGGGGGGGGGGGGGGGGGGGGGGGGGGGGGGGGGGGGGGGGGGGGGGGGGGGGGGGGGGGGGGGGGGGGGGGGGGGGGGGGGGGGGGGGGGGGGGGGGGGGGGGGGGGGGGGGGGGGGGGGGGGGGGGGGGGGGGGGGGGGGGGGGGGGGGGGGGGGGGGGGGGGGGGGGGGGGGGGGGGGGGGGGGGGGGGGGGGGGGGGGGGGGGGGGGGGGGGGGGGGGGGGGGGGGGGGGGGGGGGGGGGGGGGGGGGGGGGGGGGGGGGGGGGGGGGGGGGGGGGGGGGGGGGGGGGGGGGGGGGGGGGGGGGGGGGGGGGGGGGGGGGGGGGGGGGGGGGGGGGGGGGGGGGGGGGGGGGGGGGGGGGGGGGGGGGGGGGGGGGGGGGGGGGGGGGGGGGGGGGGGGGGGGGGGGGGGGGGGGGGGGGGGGGGGGGGGGGGGGGGGGGGGGGGGGGGGGGGGGGGGGGGGGGGGGGGGGGGGGGGGGGGGGGGGGGGGGGGGGGGGGGGGGGGGGGGGGGGGGGGGGGGGGGGGGGGGGGGGGGGGGGGGGGGGGGGGGGGGGGGGGGGGGGGGGGGGGGGGGGGGGGGGGGGGGGGGGGGGGGGGGGGGGGGGGGGGGGGGGGGGGGGGGGGGGGGGGGGGGGGGGGGGGGGGGGGGGGGGGGGGGGGGGGGGGGGGGGGGGGGGGGGGGGGGGGGGGGGGGGGGGGGGGGGGGGGGGGGGGGGGGGGGGGGGGGGGGGGGGGGGGGGGGGGGGGGGGGGGGGGGGGGGGGGGGGGGGGGGGGGGGGGGGGGGGGGGGGGGGGGGGGGGGGGGGGGGGGGGGGGGGGGGGGGGGGGGGGGGAATAGCGAAGGAATCGCTCGATCGGGTTCAGTTAACAGCCATCGATAGATCGCTCGGGTTCAGTAACGCGTAGCCTGCAGTGCAATCGCTCGGGTTCAGTTAGAGCCCAATGCCTCGCACCCACGCGCATGCGTGTACGAGAGAAACGCGCATCACTCGGCCCCGACCACCCACCCTAACCAGGAACACCCCGATATTTTCCTCGCCCTCGCTTCTACCACGGTTTTTTCCGTCATGGACGGCCCAAAGAATATCATGCAGCTGCGTCTCCAGCCCGCCTAGGATGAAAAGCCCATTTTCTGTCATGATTTTTTTCATAGAAGTAGGACCCCACCACATCTATGATGATACCATGTTTTGTCACAATTATTGTCATAGAAGAGTCATAAGTCTGACAGAAAAAAAATTCGTTCGGCCCAAAATGTCACGGATGTGTCTTTTTTTTGTAGTGAGCATACTCCTTGGATTTACAAGTTGAGGTTATGTTGGGAAATCAGAGAACTTACAGGAGTGGCCGGATGGGCGCAGTCGAGGCCGATGTCTCCGGTTGTCTCCGACCACGACTTCTGGGCCTTGAAAAGCAGCTCCCAGATTTCTTCGTGCGTCATGCCGAAGAATCGCTGCAGGGTCCGAGGGCCAGCCGGATTGAACTCCCACATATGGAGAGACCGGCGCTGACAGGGGAGAATCCAGTGAAAAAGCATCACCTGGATCAGCAAGGCTGATGTCCTTCTCTATCATCTCCTTGACACGCTTCTGCAGCGTCATCACCTCATCGGATGACGACCAATCTAGGCCCTTGTTAATCCACGATGCGAGCCGCATTGGGGGTCCGGATTTAAACTCAGGAGTGGTGGCCCATGTGGTGTCGCGGGGTTCCGTGATGTAGAACCACTCCTGTTTCCATCCCTTCACGGTCCCCACAAAGGCCCCCTTGGGCCAGGTGACGTTGGGGAGCTTGCTCACCATGGCACCGCCGCACTCCGCATGTTGACCATCGACCACTTTTGGTTCACGTTGAAGACCTTGAGCCATAGGCCGAAGTGGGGGGGGGGGATGCAGAGGAACGCCTCACACATGACGATGAACGCCAAAATGTGGAGGAAGGAATTCGGGCCTAGATCGTGGAAATCTAGCTCATAATAGAACATGAGGCCACGGGCGAAGGGGTGGAGGGGAAACCCTAGTCCACGGAGGAAGTGGGGGATAAACACCACCCTCTCATTATGCTCCGGAGTAGGGATAGTCTGCTTTTTGGCAGGAAGCCGATGCGCGATGCTCGCGGCCAAGTACCCCGCTTCCCGAAGTTCCTTGACGTTCCTCCCCGTGATGGAGGAAGCCATCCACTTTCCCTACGAGCCGGATCCGGACATGGCTGGAGTGTTTGGTGGGGACGAAAAAGATCGAAACTTGGGCGCTGGAGCTCGAGGACGGAGGGGCTGAGGAAGAAGAAGGCGTGGGGTAAAGAGATGGATCCTTATCTTCTTATAAAGGCAGTGAATATCAAGTGGCCCCTCACAAGCCTTAAAACTCGCCTATTCCCAAGGGGTCGTGCGAACGGCACGGTTGGATTACCCAAACCCGTATTGATGAGAATCCCGCAATAAGGGGACACGATCTCTGCTTTGACAAGATGTGTCAATAGAGGTCGCACCTCAAAACACGAAGCGGGAGGCCACAAAACGGTTCAAAATAATGATAAGGCCAGGCATGACGTCTCGCTGAAAAAGCTGTCAGTGGACATGACTTATTTTGTTTAAGTATTTTGCCTTTGTGGTTCAGGGTTGTAACTGTTATACAGAGCCAGATATAGTTCTTTTGTTCAACTGCTTTGGAGTATTCGGAGGAGGAACCCGCCTTGCAATGCCGAAGACAATCTGCGCATCGGACACATCATCATTGAAGCCTGGTTCAGGGGCTACTGAGGGAGTCCTGGATAATGGGGTCCCCGGACGTCCGGGCTATGTGACATGGGCCGGATTGATGGGCCGTGAAGATACAAGATAGAAGGCCTTCCCCCGTGTTCGGATGGGACTCTCCTTTGCGTGGATGGCAAGCTTGGAGTTCGGATATGAAGTTTCCTTTCTCTGTAAACCGACTCTGTACAACCCTAGGCCCCTCCGGTGTCTATATAAACCAGAGGGGTTTAGTCCGTAGAGGCAATGATAAACATACATGCTAGACATCTAGGGTTTAGCCATTACGATCTCGAGGTAGATCAACTCTTGTAACCCCTATACTCATCAAAGTAAATCAAGCAGGAAGTAGGGTATTACCTCCATTAAGAGGGCCCGAACCTGGGTAAAAATCATGTCCCCTGCCTCCTGTTACATTCGATCATCAGACGCACAGTTCGGGACCCCCTACCCGAGATCGGCCGGTTTTGACACCGACACCCGCTCCAGCAGGGCATCATGGCCGCGCTCTGCCAGCCTACACCTCAGCAGCTCCCGTGCCACAATGAGCGTGGCCCGCGTGTTCGCCTACTCCCGATGGGTGTGCAGCATCGTTACCGCAACATAGCTTGAAGATCACGTGGTGGCGCGGTTACGGCGGAGCGCGAGAGTGGGCGACAGCAGTCTGCGCCGTCCGCGGCCGATGGCGCCGGGCGGCGTGGCGGCTACAAGGAGCGCGGTGCGGAGATCTTCCTGGGCAGATGGTGCTGCCTGGGCGGGCTGAGCGACCCAATGCTCAGCGTGAGCCCACCGAGCGTCAGCCATAAGAATGGCGGAGCGGTGGCGAATCGACTGGAGGAAGAGAGGCTCCGACACACCCCTACCTGGCGCGCCAAATGTCAGATTTCGGGCTCCGCGGACCCTTGATAGATTTGAACTTTGGGGTGTGTGCGAAGAACTCAACCTCCCTAGTCTGCCTACTTGCCAATCTCATGGACTAGCTCGATGAACGGGAAGGAAATGGGACACAGCAGTTTACCCAGGTTCGGGCCACCTTGCGGTGTAAAACCCTACTCCTGCTTTATGGTGGATTGGCCTCGAGGTGGGCTGAGGATGAACTAGTATAGTGGAAGAACAGCCTCGGGAGGTGTGTTCTTGAGCTGGCGGGGGAGAGGATGATCTGAGTGATCCATCCCCTTCTACGGTGGTGGCTAGGTCCTATTTATAGCAGCCTTGGTCCTCTTCCCCCAAAATAGAGGCGGGAAGGGATCCCACAATGGCCAAATTCGAAGGGAGACATCTAGTACATCTTATCCTGACAAAAGTAATTGTTGTGTGCAAATCCTCTAGTCGTGACGCCATGGTGGGCTCGGCGATGACCTCCGTCCTGCTGTCCTGGCGGTCTTGGCCTTGTTGCATGGGAATGGAAACCTTTGGCTGATTCCTCGGGACTCCGCGCCTGTGATGGTAGCTGCAACTACGTCGGTATTTCCCCGGAGAGGGAGGGATGATGTAGCACAGCGACGGTAGGTATTTCCCTCAGTTATGAAACCAAGGTATCGAACCAGTAGGAAGACCAAGCAACACAACGTAAACAGCACCTGCACACAAACAACAACACCTCGCAACCCGACGAGTTAAAGGGGTTGTCAATCCCTTTCGGGGTACGGCGCCTCAAGATAGGCAAGCGGACGTGAGGTAAATTGTATTAGATTGATAGATCGAACGCCAAATAAAATAAATAAAGATAAAACGCAACAAGGTATTTTTGTATTTTTTGGTTTAATAGATCTGAATAAAAATGCAAAGGAAAAGTAGATCACAAGGCAAATATATGAGGAAGAAGACCCGGGGGCCGTAGGTTTCACTAGTGGCTTCTCTCGAGAAAAATAGCAAACGGTGGGTAAACAAATTACTGTTGGGAAATTGATAGAACTTCAAATAATTATGATGATATCCAGGCAATGGTCATTACATAGGCATCACGTCCAAGATTAGTAGACCGACTCCTGCCTGCATCTACTACTATTACTCCACACATCGACCGCTATCCAGCATGCATCTAGTGTATTAAGTTCATGGAAAAACGGAGTAATGCAATAAGAATGATGACATGATGTAGACAAGATCCGTTTATCTATATGGTGGTAGATATAGATCTCGTCTTTTTATCCTTAGTAGCAACGATACATACGTGTCGGTTCCCTTTCTATCACTGCGATCGAGCACCGTAAGATCGAACCCACTACCGGGCACCTCTTCCCATTGCAAGATAAATAGATCAAGTTGGCCAAACAAAACCCAAATATTGGAGAAGAAATACGAGGCTATGAGAGATCATGTATATAAGAGATCAAAGAAACTCAAATAACTTTCATGAATATAAAAAGAGATGACTGATCATAAACTCGAAGTTCATCAGATCCCAACAAACACACCGCAAAAAGAGTTACATCATATGGATCTCCAAGAGACCATTGTATTCAGAATTTAGCGAGAAAGAGAAAGCCATCTAGCTACTAACTACGGACCCGAAGGTCTACAAAGGACTACTCACGCATCATCGGAGAGGCACCAATGGAAGTGGTGAACCCCTCTGTGATGGCGTCTAGATTGGATCTGGTGGTTCTGGACTCTGCGGCGGCTGGATGAATATTTTGTCGACTGTCCTAGGGTTTCTGGAATATTAGGGTATTTATAGAGCAAAGAGGCGGTCCGGGGGGCACCCGAGGTGGGCACAAGGGGGGGGGGGGGGGGGGGGGGGGGGGGGGGGGGGGGGGGGGGGGGGGGGGGGGGGGGGGGGGGGGGGGGGGGGGGGGGGGGGGGGGGGGGGGGGGGGGGGGGGGGGGGGGGGGGGGGGGGGGGGGGGGGGGGGGGGGGGGGGGGGGGGGGGGGGGGGGGGGGGGGGGGGGGGGGGGGGGGGGGGGGGGGGGGGGGGGGGGGGGGGGGGGGGGGGGGGGGGGGGGGGGGGGGGGGGGGGGGGGGGGGGGGGGGGGGGGGGGGGGGGGGGGGGGGGGGGGGGGGGGGGGGGGGGGGGGGGGTGGAACAATCAAAAATTATAGATACATTGGAGACGTATCAGCCTGCGCTTGCCTCCTTAGCACCAAAGAGTGGTTGGCCAAGGTCCGGCCGGCCCTCGCCGCCGACTCCAATGAGTGGAAGGCGACGACGGCTTGGCCCGCCTCCCGGGTTGCGATCGACTTGGAGGCCACCGAGATCCCCATCCATCTTCACGCTCTCTTGGCTGGCCTGATCCCCCTTTCTCTGATTTCTTCAATGCCATAATCCCGGATGCGCTGCATCTGGACCCCCAATCCATCATCCTCCTTGCTGTCTTCGCCTTCCGGTGTGAGGCAATGGTGGGCATTGCCCCTTTCATTGCCTTGTTTTGCCATTTCTTCTCACTCCACCTGGTCGACGCCTGCCAGTGCTCGGGATGCGTGGCCTTCCAGGCCGTGGCAGCGACGGCTGGCTCGGGCATCAACTTCATGCTCCGCCCAGATGTGAGGGGGTTTCGGAAGTAGTGGGTGTATGTGGATGCTCGCACGCTCAGCCCCCTGCTCCTGCTCCCGCGAGTGCTGGCGGTGCCCAGCTCCGGCTGGGGGCACATGAAGCTCATCGACCGTCAGCTTGCCCATGTCTGGCCCAGGCTGGCCAAATTGAAGAGGATTGGAGTGACGACGCCGATGGTGGTGAGGGAGTTCGTTCGGCGGCGCATCGCCCCACTCTAGCGCCATTCTCTCCCAATGTGGACCTTCACCGGCCCCAGGGACCCCATAAGGCTCCAGGCTCCTTTGCTTCCTCCCAAAATGGTGCACGCGGTGCTTGGGCTCCTGACGGGCGACCCAGCGCCTGTCGCGCTTCCGGAGGATGGATGCCTCTTGTGGCTCTGCTCGAACAAAGAGGAGTTCGTGAAGTAGATGCCCCTTTTTGATGAGTGGGGGCTACACCTAGGTGGCCTTGATGGTCCTCGTGAGAATCCCATCTCCGTGGCTCCCATGCTTGTTGACCCCGCGGCACACGCCCCAGATGAGGATGCAGGGGGGCGAGAACCACCTGGCACTACTGGGGCGACCCCTGGGGAGCGGGCATCGCCTGGTGCTCCTGAGATAGCCGCTCCTAAGGCTTCGTCGAGGGCCCCACCGAGGTGGCCGTTGGAGAGCTGGTGCGTCTCGATGCTCCTGAGGCCGAGGCTGGTGAGGTGGTATAGCCCGATGCTCCTGAGGCCGCCGCCCCCGAAGCCCTGGCCAGTGGTCCTGAGACGGGGGCATGTTGCCCATTCACCAAGGGTGATGCCCCGACCCCTGGCTCGCTTCGTCTGGGCCTTGCAGTGCTCCGCAAGAGGAAAGGGCTCCCGAGCTACAGTGGCGACGCCCACCGGCCTTTGAAACAGAGGAAGTACATAGCCGTAGACGAGTAAGTGCCTTATCTTTGTTGTTTTCCTTGTGTCGCATCCCCTCCTGACCCCGGCTCTTCAGGATGCCTCCGGCTGCAACGACGAAACCTCCAGAGGTACATGGTCAGCTCGCGACCCCGAGCCCCCGGGGGGGGGGGGGGGGGGGGGGGGGGGGGGGGGGGGGGGGGGGGGGGGGGGGGGGGGGGGGGGGGGGGGGGGGGGGGGGGGGGGGGGGGGGGGGGGGGGGGGGGGGGGGGGGGGGGGGGGGGGGGGGGGGGGGGGGGGGGGGGGGGGGGGGGGGGGGGGGGGGGGGGGGGGGGGGGGGGGGGGGGGGGGGGGGGGGGGGGGGGGGGGGGGGGGGGGGGGGGGGGGGGGGGGGGGGGGGGGGGGGGGGGGGGGGGGGGGGGGGGGGGGGGGGGGGGGGGGGGGGGGGGGGGGGGGGGGGGGGGGGGGGGGGGGGGGGGGGGGGGGGGGGGGGGGGGGGGGGGGGGGGGGGGGGGGGGGGGGGGGGGGGGGGGGGGGGGGGGGGGGGGGGGGGGGGGGGGGGGGGGGGGGGGGGGGGGGGGGGGGGGGGGGGGGGGGGGGGGGGGGGGGGGGGGGG
>JAAAWM010011968.1:0-7500 GCA_036873465.1 Thinopyrum obtusiflorum | reverse complement strand
GGGGGGGGGGGGGGGGGGGGGGGGGGGGGGGGGGGGGGGGGGGGGGGGGGGGGGGGGGGGGGGGGGGGGGGGGGGGGGGGGGGGGGGGGGGGGGGGGGGGGGGGGGGGGGGGGGGGGGGGGGGGGGGGGGGGGGGGGGGGGGGGGGGGGGGGGGGGGGGGGGGGGGGGGGGGGGGGGGGGGGGGGGGGGGGGGGGGGGGGGGGGGGGGGGGGGGGGGGGGGGGGGGGGGGGGGGGGGGGGGGGGGGGGGGGGGGGGGGGGGGGGGGGGGGGGGGGGGGGGGGGGGGGGGGGGGGGGGGGGGGGGGGGGGGGGGGGGGGGGGGGGGGGGGGGGGGGGGGGGGGGGGGGGGGGGGGGGGGGGGGGGGGGGGGGGGGGGGGGGGGGGGGGGGGGGGGGGGGGGGGGGGGGGGGGGGGGGGGGGGGGGGGGGGGGGGGGGGGGGGGGGGGGGGGGGGGGGGGGGGGGGGGGGGGGGGGGGGGGGGGGGGGGGGGGGGGGGGGGGGGGGGGGGGGGGGGGGGGGGGGGGGGGGGGGGGGGGGGGGGGGGGGGGGGGGGGGGGGGGGGGGGGGGGGGGGGGGGGGGGGGGGGGGGGGGGGGGGGGGGGGGGGGGGGGGGGGGGGGGGGGGGGGGGGGGGGGGGGGGGGGGGGGGGGGGGGGGGGGGGGGGGGGGGGGGGGGGGGGGGGGGGGGGGGGGGGGGGGGGGGGGGGGGGGGGGGGGGGGGGGGGGGGGGGGGGGGGGGGGGGGGGGGGGGGGGGGGGGGGGGGGGGGGGGGGGGGGGGGGGGGGGGGGGGGGGGGGGGGGGGGGGGGGGGGGGGGGGGGGGGGGGGGGGGGGGGGGGGGGGGGGGGGGGGGGGGGGGGGGGGGGGGGGGGGGGGGGGGGGGGGGGGGGGGGGGGGGGGGGGGGGGGGGGGGGGGGGGGGGGGGGGGGGGGGGGGGGGGGGGGGGGGGGGGGGGGGGGGGGGGGGGGGGGGGGGGGGGGGGGGGGGGGGGGGGGGGGGGGGGGGGGGGGGGGGGGGGGGGGGGGGGGGGGGGGGGGGGGGGGGGGGGGGGGGGGGGGGGGGGGGGGGGGGGGGGGGGGGGGGGGGGGGGGGGGGGGGGGGGGGGGGGGGGGGGGGGGGGGGGGGGGGGGGGGGGGGGGGGGGGGGGGGGGGGGGGGGGGGGGGGGGGGGGGGGGGGGGGGGGGGGGGGGGGGGGGGGGGGGGGGGGGGGGGGGGGGGGGGGGGGGGGGGGGGGGGGGGGGGGGGGGGGGGGGGGGGGGGGGGGGGGGGGGGGGGGGGGGGGGGGGGGGGGGGGGGGGGGGGGGGGGGGGGGGGGGGGGGGGGGGGGGGGGAAGAGCAGGCTTACGCTAACCATGGGTCGCAGGTGGACCAGGCCACAGCGGTGGACGGTGACCCCAGTGCGGCAACACCGCTCCAACCAAGGGTAGCGAACTGTGGGCTATATGGGAGGAGCCTGGAGCAAGGCCCTTCTCCGCGTCGCACGGAGCAAGGCGTCGCCCGGAGGTAGGTCCTCTGTCGGGGAGGCGCCGGCGAGCCCTCCCCCGGGCAGAGGGCCCATGGTCGCCGAGGGCGCCGCCAGCGTCCCCTTTGCCCCTTGGCACCATCCTGGTTTTCGGACGCCCCAACGGTGGTCCAGGGCGGGGCCCTCGTCTGGCGATATGAAGCAAGGCTCACGCCTATGAAGGTCTCCGCCTGTGACACTCTCACGTAATAATGAGTGGGGCTGTACATGCCCCGGAGTCTCTGGAGAGCCGCCCTCGGGCCTCGGGGGCTCCCGCCCACGTCCTAGTGGAAGCACCATGGTCTGCGCAGGCCGTCGACACTGTCCCCCAATGACTATGCTCACGGCCTGTGAAAGCACTTAGCTTCGCGCTGGTGGGAAGACAAGATGACTAGCTAGGTGCCGAACGCGGCCATTTGCTTTCAACCCCTTTTTCCTGTAGCTCGGTTTGCCGCCTTTTTGGATTTGGGGGGGGGGGGGGGGGGGGGGGGGGGGGGGGGGGGGGGGGGGGGGGGGGGGGGGGGGGGGGGGGGGGGGGGGGGGGGGGGGGGGGGGGGGGGGGGGGGGGGGGGGGGGGGGGGGGGGGGGGGGGGGGGGGGGGGGGGGGGGGGGGGGGGGGGGGGGGGGGGGGGGGGGGGGGGGGGGGGGGGGGGGGGGGGGGGGGGGGGGGGGGGGGGGGGGGGGGGGGGGGGGGGGGGGGGGGGGGGGGGGGGGGGGGGGGGGGGGGGGGGGGGGGGGGGGGGGGGGGGGGGCGGGCCAGCAGGCTTCTCAGGAGGCTTAAAACCTCACGAGCCCCCGAAGGGCCCGCCTTGGGAGAAGGGTGCTTCCACGACATCAGGACCCGCTCAGGACCTACGGAGCCAAAGATAAGTCGCAACAGCTACTCTGCTCGGGAGCCTACAGGCTCACAATGGCACGTTCTGAATTACATCTCAAAAGCATATCATCGTTTCATACATTATAAGGGGGACCCCCTTCAAAAATGCTTTCATGCCCCGCAGGGCTGTATCTGAATGTTTTTTTGCATACAAGTCAGAGCAGGAAGGGAAATGTAGGCCTATCCGGATGGACTGCTACCGGCGTCGTCCTCATCGTCATCATCCGCACCGCCTCCTTCGGCCGCAAGCACGACCTTGTCGTCCTCAGGAGAGAACTCTGCAACTAGGTTGTCCACATGGTCGTCCACCTAGTCCGCCAGGTTGTCCTGGATGACCCTGGGCACGGGGCCTATCGCAATGTTGAAGTCAAAGTGGGAGTCAAGGTTGAGGAGGTGACTGAAGACGCGTGAGAAGCACACCCGAGAAGGCCCCGGCTTCTCTCTTCGACGAGTTGGCGAGCCCTCGTGGCCCGGTCCTCCTGGCGGGTCAAGATCTGGGTGAAGAAGCGGAGGTGGATGGCGTCGTCATCCTCGTGCGGGTGAGAGACGCTCTCCTCTCAGATGGTGTCCAAGGCCCGGTTGGCCCTGACCCTGAGATCCTTGAGCATCGAGGAATGCTCGGGCTGCATCGTCCGATGGCGGCATGCTTCGTTCGCGGTCTTCTCTGCAAGGGACGTGACGTCCCCAACCTGCTTCTGAAGTGAGGACAAGTCGGATTGGGGGGGGGGGGGGGGGGGGGGGGGGGGGGGGGGGGGGGGGGGGGGGGGGGGGGGGGGGGGGGGGGGGGGGGGGGGGGGGGGGGGGGGGGGGGGGGGGGGGGGGGGGGGGGGGGGGGGGGGGGGGGGGGGGGGGGGGGGGGGGGGGGGGGGGGGGGGGGGGGGGGGGGGGGGGGGGGGGGGGGGGGGGGGGGGGGGGGGGGGGGGGGGGGGGGGGGGGGGGGGGGGGGGGGGGGGGGGGGGGGGGGGGGGGGGGGGGGGGGGGGGGGGGGGGGGGGGGGGGGGGGGGGGGGGGGGGGGGGGGGGGGGGGGGGGGGGGGGGGGGGGGGGGGGGGGGGGGGGGGGGGGGGGGGGGGGGGGGGGGGGGGGGGGGGGGGGGGGGGGGGGGGGGGGGGGGGGGGGGGGGGGGGGGGGGGGGGGGGGGGGGGGGGGGGGGGGGGGGGGGGGGGGGGGGGGGGGGGGGGGGGGGGGGGGGGGGGGGGGGGGGGGGGGGGGGGGGGGGGGGGGGGGGGGGGGGGGGGGGGGGGGGGGGGGGGGGGGGGGGGGGGGGGGGGGGGGGGGGGGGGGGGGGGGGGGGGGGGGGGGGGGGGGGGAAGGTAGACTACACTAGACAAGCCATAGTCAAGTAAGCAATGAAGTGAAAGTACGAAGACTATCAGCAGCTAGGTAGTGTGGATCAGGATGGAAGATAGTATGAAACCAAACAACAGCAGTCTTCACAAAGTGAAGACAATCAGATCATGCAAGCAGCCAATGACTTCATGAAGACAAACTGTAAAGTAAAGAGATGGGAAGGATAGAACCAGTTGCTTGGAGAGGACAAGGATTTGGTAGACCAGTTCCAGTTGCTGTGACAACTGTACGTCTGGTTAGGGAGGCTGAGATTTAACTCAGAAGACCGCATCTTCACCTTATTCCCCTTGAGCTAAGAACACATAGTCCTCGCCCAATCACTCTGGTAAGTCTTCAAGGTAGACTTCCAAACCTTCACAGACTTCATTCACTGGCAATCCACAATGGCTCTTGGAAGCTCAGAACGCGACGCCTAACCGGCTGGAGGATTCACAGTCCTCAAGTGTAACAAGTCTTCAGATCACGCGGACAGAAAGACTTCAGTGATGCCTAACGCTCTTTGGCTCTGGGTGTTTTGGGCTTTGTCCTCGCAAGGATCTCTCTCTCAAATGCTTCGGAGGTGGGTTGCTCTCAAACGACAAAAGCCGTGCACTAACTATGAGCAGCCACCAATTTATGGAGTAGGGGGTGGGTTATTTATAGCCAGGAGGCAACCCGACCTAATTTGTCCGAAATGAACCTGGGTCACTAAGGAACTGACACTACAAAAAAAAGACACATCCATGACATTTTGGGCCGAACAATTTTTTTTTCTGTCATACTTATGACACTTCTATGACGATAATTGTGGCAAAACCTGGTATCATCATAGATGTGGTGGGCTCCTACTTCTATGACAAAAAATCATGACAGAAAATGGGCTTTTTGTCCTGGGCGGGCCGGAGACGCAGCTGCATGACATTCTTTGGGCCATCCATGACGGAAAAAACCATGGTAGCAGCGAGGGCGAGGAAAATTTCGGGGAGTTCCCGGTTACGGTGGGTGGTCGGGGGCCGAGCGATGCACGTTTCTCTCGTACACGTACGCGCATGTGTGCAAGGCGTTGGGCTCTAACTGAACCCAAGCGAGGCGTTGGGCTCTAACTGTACCCGAGCGATTGCACAGCAGGCTACGCGTTACTGAACCCGATCGAGCGATTCCTTCACTACTGCTGCTAACTGAAGCCGATCGATGCTGCCTCTGGATGAACAGTGAGCGTTGCTGGGGGGGTTTGGATTAACAGTTCCCGGTGGGGTTGGATGAATAGGACCCCGTGGTGTTGCCTCTGGATGAACAGGACCCCGATCGATCGAGCCGGTTGGGGCTGGATGAACAGGACCCCCGTGGAGGGCAGGATGAACAGGACCACCCCTTGGAGGGCTGGATGAACAGTAGACGGTGGAGGGCTGGATGAACAGTAGCCCGTGGAGGGGTGGTTGAATAGGAGCCCGTGGAGAGGGCTGGTTGAACAGTAGACGGTGGAGTAGCGCGCAGTGGAGGCTGGATGAACGGGAGCCCGTGGATGAACAGTCGCAGGTGGAGGCTGGAGGAGGTCGACGGTGGATGAACAGTAGCCCGTGGAGGATGGAGGGGGTCGACGGTGGAGATGAACAGTATCCCGTGGAGTCCCGTTTTGCGGTATGCCACACCCGTCCCGATGAACAGGACCCCCGTTTCGACCGTAGCGCTCCAACACAAGTCTGTTTCCTCCGTTTTGCGGGGGGGGGGGGGGGGGGGGGGGGGGGGGGGGGGGGGGGGGGGGGGGGGGGGGGGGGGGGGGGGGGGGGGGGGGGGGGGGGGGGGGGGGGGGGGGGGGGGGGGGGGGGGGGGGGGGGGGGGGGGGGGGGGGGGGGGGGGGGGGGGGGGGGGGGGGGGGGGGGGGGGGGGGGGGGGGGGGGGGGGGGGGGGGGGGGGGGGGGGGGGGGGGGGGGGGGGGGGGGGGGGGGGGGGGGGGGGGGGGGGGGGGGGGGGGGGGGGGGGGGGGGGGGGGGGGGGGGGGGGGGGGGGGGGGGGGGGGGGGGGGGGGGGGGGGGGGGGGGGGGGGGGGGGGGGGGGGGGGGGGGGGGGGGGGGGGGGGGGGGGGGGGGGGGGGGGGGGGGGGGGGGGGGGGGGGGGGGGGGGGGGGGGGGGGGGGGGGGGGGGGGGGGGGGGGGGGGGGGGGGGGGGGGGGGGGGGGGGGGGGGGGGGGGGGGGGGGGGGGGGGGGGGGGGGGGGGGGGGGGGGGGGGGGGGGGGGGGGGGGGGGGGGGGGGGGGGGGGGGGGGGGGGGGGGGGGGGGGGGGGGGGGGGGGGGGGGGGGGGGGGGGGGGGGGGGGGGGGGGGGGGGGGGGGGGGGGGGGGGGGGGGGGGGGGGGGGGGGGGGGGGGGGGGGGGGGGGGGGGGGGGGGGGGGGGGGGGGGGGGGGGGGGGGGGGGGGGGGGGGGGGGGGGGGGGGGGGGGGGGGGGGGGGGGGGGGGGGGGGGGGGGGGGGGGGGGGGGGGGGGGGGGGGGGGGGGGGGGGGGGGGGGGGGGGGGGGGGGGGGGGGGGGGGGGGGGGGGGGGGGGGGGGGGGGGGGGGGGGGGGGGGGGGGGGGGGGGGGGGGGGGGGGGGGGGGGGGGGGGGGGGGGGGGGGGGGGGGGGGGGGGGGGGGGGGGGGGGGGGGGGGGGGGGGGGGGGGGGGGGGGGGGGGGGGGGGGGGGGGGGGGGGGGGGGGGGGGGGGGGGGGGGGGGGGGGGGGGGGGGGGGGGGGGGGGGGGGGGGGGGGGGGGGGGGGGGGGGGGGCCCACACGTAGAGGAGTATGAGGGTTCACTGGTTCGCTGCGGTGTGAGGCTGCCGTCGCCGCAGAATAACAAGGGGTGTGGGTGAGTAGAGGGATGGCCTGGCCAGCGGTGGGAGTAGTAGGGGGCGGTGAGGCCTCCGTGGCATCGCAGCCGGCCACGGGAGGTAGGAGCACGAGGCACAAACGGCACTGGTTTGGGCGGCTGGAGCAAAAAGACCAGAGGTTGAAGAAGCACTACGGCCGTTGGATGGACATCGTACAGTCACTGGAGCTAGAATCATTCATATTGACTAAGTTGACAAAGCCCTCCGTCCCCGTCAACTTAGTTGGCCCACAAGTCAGCCTCCCACTATTGTGGGTCCTAGCTAGCAGGGGGGTATTCATTTTTTTGTGCGTACTAAGGAGGAACTTCCTTGCGTGCGAAGATATAACTGGTGGCTCCGACCTGTCAGCCGTGGGAACGTTTTTTTTCATGAAATACAGAGGCCCTTCCGGTGGGTCCCAGCTGTCAGGTGGAGGAATCATTATTCTGCGCGTAATAAGGAGGCATTTCCTTGCGTGCGGCCGTGGACCCAGCTGTCAGCCTCTCCACGCACAGTCTACTTCCGATGGTGTCCTTCATTGACCACGGTGACCACTCCGCGCCGAGCGCATCCAAGGTGGTGGACGACGGTGAGGCCCGGACAGCAACGAGCCAGAGATGGGAAGACGCGGGACTAGAGTCATAGACGGAGAGGTGTACGAGGGTTAACTGGTTCTGGTGCGGTGTGGTTCGGCAGTCGGTGGAGAAGAACAGGAGGTGTGGAGGGGTGGAGGGATGGCCTGGCCAACGGTGGAGTAGCGCTTCATAGCGAAGCGTGCTAAGCAGAGCTGCTAGTAGCAGGAGGCGGGAGCAGGTGGTCCCGGCGGTGCTGGAGGAAGAAGACAAGAGATTGAAGATGGATGCCGGTCATTGGATGTAAATCCAACGGCTAACGATGTCAGAATCATTTGTTGACTAAGTTGACAATGACTTGCATTGGCTTCGACCTATTGGC
>JAAAWM010011967.1:0-134629 GCA_036873465.1 Thinopyrum obtusiflorum | reverse complement strand
TGGCTCATAGGGGTCCGGAATACTGTCGCCATCGGAAGAGCCCCAAGCCGTCCGTCTTGCAGTTGATACAATGAATCAGTCTCGCCTGTCGACGACTCATCATCAGAGTAGATGGCTGTCTCACCATCGGACACTGATCCTTCTTCAACTTCTGCACCATGGATGAAACCAACAAAGGCACGCTTTCACGACGGGCTGAACTCGGGCGGGTCGTGCATGTTGAGACGTCTTGATGATGTCGGTGCAGATGTCCAGCTCAGGGCCCGGTTCGCCGATCTTGCCGATGAAGACATGGATTCTGCCGAAGGGGACCCGGTACCCGTACTTGATTGAGCCGGCCTCGGGGCCCCAGCCTGCATCGTCGATGTAGAGCTTGCTGCGATGACTCTTGGACATCCGGCCCACAGCGAATCCCTTGCTCCCTTCGAAGCTGCCCTTTAAGAACTCAAAACCACCGTGCGCTGGCCCCATGGTGGGCGCCAACTGATGTGAAATTGTCACGACAGATGTCCTAGCAGAAGGACTTAGTCGTGGAGCCATCGCAACTAGGTTAGCTTAAAGGGGTTAAACGAGACAAAGGACACAGAGAGTTTATACTGGTTCGGCCACTTGGTAAAGGCCTACTCCAGTTTGGGATTGTATTGCTAGGGTTTCAATTACCAGGGAGCGAATACGCTTGACCTAGTTCTCGATCTCTTCTTTCTTGTCCTTAACCGCCGCCAGGTCGTCCCTTTATATACATAGGTCGATGCCCGGCGGCTCACGGAGTCTGGCCTGGTGACTAACTACAATTGCCTTACAATACAAGTAATATATACATGGTGGTTCATCCTCTTAGGCCTTAAGTCTCCTCCGGGCCTTGGGCCGTCAATGGGTTCATATGATCCGCCATCTTCATTGGTAAACCGCCAGTGGTATGACCCGGCCCCTCCTGGGCGGTTCATACCCAATAATTATATCCCCAACAAAACCCGTATTGATAAGAATCCCACAATAAGAGGACACGATCTCTGCTTTGACAAGATGTGTCAATGGATGCCGTGCCTCGAAACGCGAAGCGGGAGGCCAAAAATGATTTGAAATAATAATAAGCCCAGACGTAACGTCTCGCCATAAAAGCTATCAGTAGACATGACTTATTTTGTTTAAGTATTTTTCCCTGGTGGTTGGGAGTTGTAACTATTATATAGAGCCGGATATAGTTCTCTTGTTCAACTACTTTGAAGTATTCGGAGGAGGAACCCGCCTTGCAATGCCGAAGACAATCTGCATGCCGGACACATCGTCATTGAAGCCTGGTTCAGGGGCTACTAAGGGATTCCTGGATTAGGGGGTCCTCGGGTGTCTGGGCTATGTGACATGGGATGGAATGGTGGGCCGTGAAGATACAAGATAGAAGGCCTTCCCCCGTGTCCGGATGGGACTCTCCTTTGCGTGGATGGCAAGCTTGGTGTTCGGATGTGTAGTTTCCTTTCTCTGTAAACCGACTTTGTACAACCCTAGGCCCCTCCAGTGTCTATATAAACCAGAGGGTTTAGTCCGTACAGGAAATCATAATCATACAGGCTACACGTCTAGGGTTTAGCCATTACGATCTCGAGGTAGATCAACTCTTGTAACCCCTATACTCATCAAAGTCAATCAAGCGGGAAGTAGGGTATTACCTCCATTAAGAGGGCCCGAACCTGGGTAAACATCGTGTCCCCTGCCTCCTTTTACCTTCGATCCTCAGACGCATAGTTCAGGACCCCCTACCCGAGATTGGCCGGTTTTGACACCGACATGCGGTGATCATCATACTGCTTACCACCAATGTCTTATTTTAATTAAGAGGTATTGTTGGATGAAGCGGCTCGGACCAACCTTACATGACCACGTTCATGAGACCGGTTCCACCAACAGACATGCAACTAGTTTTGCATAAAGGTGGCTGGCGGGTGTCTGTTTCTCCAACTTTAGTTGAATCGAATTTGACTACGGCCGGTCCTTGTTGAAGGTTAAAACAGCAGACTTGATAAATCACCGTTGTGGTTTTGATGCGTAGGTAAGAACGGTTCTTGCTAGAAGCCCATAGCAGCCACATAAAACTTGCAACAACAAAGTAGAGGACGTCTAACTTGTTTTTGCAGGGCATGTTATGATGTGATATGGTCAAGACATGATGTGATATACCTTGTTGTATGAGATGATCATGTTTTGTAAAAGTTATCGGCAACTGGCAGGAGCCTTATGGTTGTCGCTTTATTGTATGAAATGCAAACATTATGTAATTGCTTTACTTTATCACTATGCGTTAGCGATAGTGTAGAAGCAATAGTTGGCGAGACGACCACAACACTACGATGGAGATCAAGGTGTCAAGCCAGTGACGATGGAGATCATGACGATGCTTTGGAGATGGAGATCAAAAGCACAAGATGATGATGGCCATATCATGTCACATATTTTGATTGCATGTGATGTTTATCTTTTGTGCATCTTATTTTGCTTAGTACGATGGTAGCATTATAAGATGATCCCTTAACTAAAATTTCAAGGTATAAGTGTTCTCCCTGAGTATGCACAATTACGAAAGTTCGTCGTGTTGATACACCACGTGATGATCGGGTGTGATAGACTCTACGTTCACATACAACGGGTGCATGACAGTTTTGCACATGCGGAATACTCAGGTTAAACTTGACGAGCCTGGCATGTACAGACATGGCCTCAAAATACCGGAGACCGAAAGGTCGAACGTGATCATATAGTAGATATGATCAACATAGAGATTTTCACCATTGATGACTACTCCATCTCACGTGATGATCGGACATGGTTTAGTTGATATGGATCACATATCATGTAGATGACTTGAGGGATGTCTATCTAAGTGGGAGTTCTTAAGTAATTTGATTAACTGAACTTAATTTATCATGAACTTAGTCCTCATAGTAGTTGCATATCTATGTTGTAGATCAATAGCTCGCGATATAGCACCTATATATTTTTTATATGTTCCTAGAGAAAAGTTGAAATATGATAGTAGCAATGATGTTCCATGATATGAGGATTATCCTCATTGCTGCACAGAAGAATTATGTCCTTGATGCACCGCTAGGTGACAAACCTGTTACAGGAGCAGATACAGACGTTATGAACATTTTCCAAGCTCAATATGATGACTACTTGATAGTTTAGTGCGCCATGCTTTACGGCTTAGAACCGGGACTTCAAAAACATTTTGAATGCCATGGAGCATATGAGATGTTCCAAGAGTTGAAACTGGTATTTCAGACTCATTCCCATGTCGAGAGGTATGAGACCTCTGACAAGGGGGGGGGGGGGGGGGGGGGGGGGGGGGGGGGGGGGGGGGGGGGGGGGGGGGGGGGGGGGGGGGGGGGGGGGGGGGGGGGGGGGGGGGGGGGGGGGGGGGGGGGGGGGGGGGGGGGGGGGGGGGGGGGGGGGGGGGGGGGGGGGGGGGGGGGGGGGGGGGGGGGGGGGGGGGGGGGGGGGGGGGGGGGGGGGGGGGGGGGGGGGGGGGGGGGGGGGGGGGGGGGGGGGGGGGGGGGGGGGGGGGGGGGGGGGGGGGGGGGGGGGGGGGGGGGGGGGGGGGGGGGGGGGGGGGGGGGGGGGGGGGGGGGGGGGGGGGGGGGGGGGGGGGGGGGGGGGGGGGGGGGGGGGGGGGGGGGGGGGGGGGGGGGGGGGGGGGGGGGGGGGGGGGGGGGGGGGGGGGGGGGGGGGGGGGGGGGGGGGGGGGGGGGGGGGGGGGGGGGGGGGGGGGGGGGGGGGGGGGGGGGGGGGGGGGGGGGGGGGGGGGGGGGGGGGGGGGGGGGGGGGGGGGGGGGGGGGGGGGGGGGGGGGGGGGGGGGGGGGGGGGGGGGGGGGGGGGGGGGGGGGGGGGGGGGGGGGGGGGGGGGGGGGGGGGGGGGGGGGGGGGGGGGGGGGGGGGGGGGGGGGGGGGGGGGGGGGGGGGGGGGGGGGGGGGGGGGGGGGGGGGGGGGGGGGGGGGGGGGGGGGGGGGGGGGGGGGGGGGGGGGGGGGGGGGGGGGGGGGGGGGGGGGGGGGGGGGGGGGGGGGGGGGGGGGGGGGGGGGGGGGGGGGGGGGGGGGGGGGGGGGGGGGGGGGGGGGGGGGGGGGGGGGGGGGGGGGGGGGGGGGGGGGGGGGGGGGGGGGGGGGGGGGGGGGGGGGGGGGGGGGGGGGGGGGGGGGGGGGGGGGGGGGGGGGGGGGGGGGGGGGGGGGGGGGGGGGGGGGGGGGGGGGGGGGGGGGGGGGGGGGGGGGGGGGGGGGGGGGGGGGGGGGGGGGGGGGGGGGGGGGGGGGGGGGGGGGGGGGGGGGGGGGGGGGGGGGGGGGGGGGGGGGGGGGGGGGGGGGGGGGGGGGGGGGGGGGGGGGGGGGGGGGGGGGGGGGGGGGGGGGGGGGGGGGGGGGGGGGGGGGGGGGGGGGGGGGGGGGGGGGGGGGGGGGGGGGGGGGGGGGGGGGGGGGGGGGGGGGGGGGGGGGGGGGGGGGGGGGGGGGGGGGGGGGGGGGGGGGGGGGGGGGGGGGGGGGGGGGGGGGGGGGGGGGGGGGGGGGGGGGGGGGGGGGGGGGGGGGGGGGGGGGGGGGGGGGGGGGGGGGGGGGGGGGGGGGGGGGGGGGGGGGGGGGGGGGGGGGGGGGGGGGGGGGGGGGGGGGGGGGGGGGGGGGGGGGGGGGGGGGGGGGGGGGGGGGGGGGGGGGGGGGGGGGGGGGGGGGGGGGGGGGGGGGGGGGGGGGGGGGGGGGGGGGGGGGGGGGGGGGGGGGGGGGGGGGGGGGGGGGGGGGGGGGGGGGGGGGGGGGGGGGGGGGGGGGGGGGGGGGGGGGGGGGGGGGGGGGGGGGGGGGGGGGGGGGGGGGGGGGGGGGGGGGGGGGGGGGGGGGGGGGGGGGGGGGGGGGGGGGGGGGGGGGGGGGGGGGGGGGGGGGGGGGGGGGGGGGGGGGGGGGGGGGGGGGGGGGGGGGGGGGGGGGGGGGGGGGGGGGGGGGGGGGGGGGGGGGGGGGGGGGGGGGGGGGGGGGGGGGGGGGGGGGGGGGGGGGGGGGGGGGGGGGGGGGGGGGGGGGGGGGGGGGGGGGGGGGGGGGGGGGGGGGGGGGGGGGGGGGGGGGGGGGGGGGGGGGGGGGGGGGGGGGGGGGGGGGGGGGGGGGGGGGGGGGGGGGGGGGGGGGGGGGGGGGGGGGGGGGGGGGGGGGGGGGGGGGGGGGGGGGGGGGGGGGGGGGGGGGGGGGGGGGGGGGGGGGGGGGGGGGGGGGGGGGGGGGGGGGGGGGGGGGGGGGGGGGGGGGGGGGGGGGGGGGGGGGGGGGGGGGGGGGGGGGGGGGGGGGGGGGGGGGGGGGGGGGGGGGGGGGGGGGGGGGGGGGGGGGGGGGGGGGGGGGGGGGGGGGGGGGGGGGGGGGGGGGGGGGGGGGTGTTGGACCTAAATAACTGTTATTTGGTGTTTGCGTTGAGCATGAATATGATTGGATCATGTTTATTGCGATACGGTTATTCATTTAAGTCAGAGAATAATTGTTGTTCTGTTTACATGAATAAAACCTTCTATGGTCATACACCCAATGTAAATGGTTTATTGAATCTTGATTGTAGTGATACACATATTCATAATATTGATGCCAACAGATGCAAAGTTGATAATTATAGTGCAACATATTTGTGGCACTGCTGTTTAGGTCATATTGGAGTAAAGCGCATGAAGAAACTCCATGCGGATGGATTTTTGGAATCACTTGATTACGAATCATTTGATACTTGCGAACCATGCCTCATGGGCAAGATGACTAAAACTCCATTCTCTGGAACAATGGAGCGAGCTAATGGCTTATTGGAAATAATACATACCGATGTATGCGATCCAATGAGTGTTGAGGCACGTGGAGGGTATCATTATTTTCTAACTTCACAGATGATTTGAGCAGATATGGGTATATCTACTTGATGAAACACAAGTCTAAAACATTTGAAAAGTTCAAAGAATTTCAGAGTGAAGTGGAGAATCATCGTAACAAAAAAATAAAGTTTCTACGATCTGATCGCAGAGGTGAATATTTGAGTTACGAGTTTGGCCTTCATTTAAAACAATGTGGAATAGTTTCACAACTCATGCCACCTGGAACACCACAGCGTAATGGTGTGTCCGAATGTCGTAACTGTACTTTGTTAGATATGGTGTGATCTATGATGTCTCTTGCCGATTTACCACTATCGTTTTGGGGTTATGAATTAGAGACAACTGCATTCACGTTAAATAGGTGTAACACCCCAAAAATTTAACCATGATTTATTAAAATTTTGCCAGGAAATTAATTTTTTTTTCTGGATTTTCTTTTGATTCAAAACCACTCTTTTCTTCTGAATTGTGGAGTTTTCCATCCAAGTGGAAACTTTTCAAAATTATTGTTGGACTTGTATACCTTCTTAAAAACATTTCTCTTATCAGTGGAATTTTTTTTATAGCTTTATTGCTTTTAAAATGGTTTTTCAGTAGTTATAGAGTCCCATTTACACTAGAACCCTTTGATAAATTCATTTATTAATTCCACCAAAATTTGGGGATGACATGTGATGTTCCTAAATCACTTTTATGCAAAAACCTCCCTTAGTCATTTGAGGATTTTGAGCCCTACCTCAAGTTTTCAGATCTGGTTCAGTTGGTAGTTTGCACTGCAACCTATAAACTGGTATTTCAGACTCATTCCCATGTCGAGAGGTATGAGACCTCTGACAAGGGGGGGGGGGGGGGGGGGGGGGGGGGGGGGGGGGGGGGGGGGGGGGGGGGGGGGGGGGGGGGGGGGGGGGGGGGGGGGGGGGGGGGGGGGGGGGGGGGGGGGGGGGGGGGGGGGGGGGGGGGGGGGGGGGGGGGGGGGGGGGGGGGGGGGGGGGGGGGGGGGGGGGGGGGGGGGGGGGGGGGGGGGGGGGGGGGGGGGGGGGGGGGGGGGGGGGGGGGGGGGGGGGGGGGGGGGGGGGGGGGGGGGGGGGGGGGGGGGGGGGGGGGGGGGGGGGGGGGGGGGGGGGGGGGGGGGGGGGGGGGGGGGGGGGGGGGGGGGGGGGGGGGGGGGGGGGGGGGGGGGGGGGGGGGGGGGGGGGGGGGGGGGGGGGGGGGGGGGGGGGGGGGGGGGGGGGGGAGAATAAATGGATCTTCAAGAAGAAGACTGACGCTGATGGTAATGTTACTGTCAACAAAGCTCGATTTGTTGCGAAAGGTTTTCGACAAGTTCAAGGAGTTGACTACGATGAGACCTTCTCACCCGTAGCGATGCTTAAGTCTTTCCAAATCATGTTAGCAATTGCCGCATTTTCTGATTATGAAATTTGGCAAATGGATGTCAAAACTGCATTCTTTAATGGATATCTCAAAGAAGAGTTGTATATGATGTAACCAGAAGGTTGTGTCGATCCAGAAGGTGCTAACAAAGTGTGCAAGCTCCAGCGAAACATTTATGGACTGGTGCAAGCCTCTCGGAGTTGGAATATACGCTTTGATAGTGTGATCAAAGCATATGGTTTTATACAGACTTTTGGAGAAGCCTGTATTTACAAGAAAGTGAGTGGGAGCTCTGTAGCATTTCTAATATTATATGCGGATGACATATTGTTGATTGGAAATAATACATAATTTCTGGATAGCATAAAAGGATACTTGAATAAGAATTTTTCAATGAAAGACCTCGGTGAAGCTCCTTATATATTGGGCATCAAGATCTATAGAGATAGATCAAGACGCTTAATTGGGGGGGGGGGGGGGGGGGGGGGGGGGGGGGGGGGGGGGGGGGGGGGGGGGGGGGGGGGGGGGGGGGGGGGGGGGGGGGGGGGGGGGGGGGGGGGGGGGGGGGGGGGGGGGGGGGGGGGGGGGGGGGGGGGGGGGGGGGGGGGGGGGGGGGGGGGGGGGGGGGGGGGGGGGGGGGGGGGGGGGGGGGGGGGGGGGGGGGGGGGGGGGGGGGGGGGGGGGGGGGGGGGGGGGGGGGGGGGGGGGGGGGGGGGGGGGGGGGGGGGGGGGGGGGGGGGGGGGGGGGGGGGGGGGGGGGGGGGGGGGGGGGGGGGGGGGGGGGGGGGGGGGGGGGGGGGGGGGGGGGGGGGGGGGGGGGGGGGGGGGGGGGGGGGGGGGGGGGGGGGGGGGGGGGGGGGGGGGGGGGGGGGGGGGGGGGGGGGGGGGGGGGGGGGGGGGGGGGGGGGGGGGGGGGGGGGGGGGGGGGGGGGGGGGGGGGGGGGGGGGGGGGGGGGGGGGGGGGGGGGGGGGGGGGGGGGGGGGGGGGGGGGGGGGGGGGGGGGGGGGGGGGGGGGGGGGGGGGGGGGGGGGGGGGGGGGGGGGGGGGGGGGGGGGGGGGGGGGGGGGGGGGGGGGGGGGGGGGGGGGGGGGGGGGGGGGGGGGGGGGGGGGGGGGGGGGGGGGGGGGGGGGGGGGGGGGGGGGGGGGGGGGGGGGGGGGGGGGGGGGGGGGGGGGGGGGGGGGGGGGGGGGGGGGGGGGGGGGGGGGGGGGGGGGGGGGGGGGGGGGGGGGGGGGGGGGGGGGGGGGGGGGGGGGGGGGGGGGGGGGGGGGGGGGGGGGGGGGGGGGGGGGGGGGGGGGGGGGGGGGGGGGGGGGGGGGGGGGGGGGGGGGGGGGGGGGGGGGGGATACAAATTTGGAGATGTCAGTATAAGTATATAATTCATTTCTATGCTTAAACCCATTGGTGTTCTTTGGAAAATTTGATCAAACAATCCTCATCTTCATTCTGGTCCAGTTTGGTATTTTCAACTGCAACCCTATTTTGTTTTGCCCCAATGCCCATGAGAATTTTCTTGCTATTAGTGAGCCCTATCAAACTCTTAAGTCCAGGATTTTGAGACCATTGGAATATTTTTAGTCCATGCAATAATAGCTTTTCTTTTCTGTCCAGATTTGGTTTTCTCAAAAACTTGCAATAGGAAGTTTTTGATTTTGGCAAACTAACCATGGCATCTTCTTATTCACCTAAAGAGACCCCAACCTGGAGTTTTGGGCCACCAGAAGAGATGCCTAGAAGCCTCTGGCATTATGTCGAGCACCTTCTGCTCATGAGCAGAATTGGCATGCTCATGAGTTTGCATTATGGACTTGCCCCAGCAGCCAAACCAACATGTCCACTAGTCTTCCCTCTACCCCTAAACCAGTCCTGTTAAGTTTTGTTTGCACCCGAGCCCTCTAGGCCACCCTGGCATTCTGTCGAACAGAAGCTGTGCATGCCCAGAGCGCGAGCAGAACGCGCGTTTTGCACGTGCTCGCGCCCGAACCGACGCGTCTCTGGATAGACCTCCCCGAGCTCGTCCCGATCCAGTTGCTGCCTCCCCGCATCGCGCCAAGCCTTGCCCAGCAACATTCACGAGCTCACAGCGCCCGCAAGCCACCATGGCCAACCGCAGCGAAGCGCCTGACATGGCCGGCGCCGCCCCAGCCTCCCCCGCGCGACAGCTCACCCCTGGAACAGGCCGATCTCATCCGCGAGCTCGTCCACTAGCGCCCGTCGCCGCCACGTCTTCCTGCTGGCAGCAGAGCGGCGGTTCGCCGGCGTTCTTATCCGCAGCCATGAAACCGACCTCGGTGCGCTATAAATAGAGGCTCCCGAGCTCTTTGGCGATTGATATGACCATCTCCAGTGTCGTAGCAAGCCCCCCTAGCTCAAATTCCATCAGAGCCCCTCCTCTCCCCGCCTATGGCAACCTCGGCCGCCGCCGCCTTTCGGTTAAATCCGAGGCCACCAGAGCGTGTCAACCTTCGCCATCTTCCCCATCAGACCCCTCTTAGCCTCGCGGATTCTCTCCCTCCTTATTTGGTTATGGGAGTCACCGTAGGGGAGAACCCTTTCCGTCCGACGCCGCCGTCCGCCGGAGGCGACGCCACCGACGACCCTGTCCACCCCTCCGTCCATAGCGACTATCAGGAGGACCGCCCGGAAGCCATGGATCCATCCCCGCCCTCAGAACCCCGTGAGGAGCCATCGTTCGCCGGCGAGGATCGCCGGAATCCTCACCTCCGCTCGGCAGCGGGAGGAGGAAGAAAGTCGACTGGTCAAATATGACCAGTGGACCCGACGGCCCCACCTGCCAGTGACCCCCAGCTCTGCCGACGTGTTTTAAGTGGAAACGTATTTCCCCGAGTACGTCTCCCCCTCTCGAAAGCGTATTCGTTCTAAACCGTTTTCTTTTTCTGATATTTATTTAAAAACAGAGTTTGACCCCTTCTTTGACTGGCTATAACTTTTTAAATATAAGTCCAATTGATTTGATTCTTTTTCTGTTGTTTCTCAAATTTTGTCTAGTTTATTTTCATATTTATTTGAAAATTTTCTGAGCAACTTTTTTGTACTGTTTTTAAATTATGTGTTAATTTGATTTTTTTTTTCAAAATAGGATATTGGAGGGGAGATGAAAACTTTGAAAAGTGCACCCCCCCTACATACTCTTGGAAGGCAAGCATTCTGAATCCTAGTATAATATTTGTCATGGGTTCTTTTGATATAACTACAACATCGAGCTGATTGGGAACATGCATTATTTCATGTGATGTTATGATCATGTCCCTGTGTGCATGTGGGAAATTCCTTGCTGTTGGAATTGATATGCTTGTGACAGTATTCACCCTCGTATGCCTTTCATGCCTACCGGAAGAAATCCGGGAAAGTCTCTGTCTTGGGTAGACATGAGTTTGTTACCGATATCTCGCTGAGGCGGGTATATTCAGTAAGGCATGATGGGGTATGATGAGCGGTGATTCTGTCTGTTGGTGTGAAATATATTTGTTGTGCTAATCATGTAGGGAATACTTAAACCTCCTGAGACGACCATAGATCGAGTCTTGTGCCAGTAACCCCCATTCTTGCTTCATGCTACCACTTGTCCCTGCCTTCGGTAGGGTACGGTTCAGTAAGTTGTCAACCCCTTTCTTAGCACACACTGTACAGAGAGGCCAAAGTGAAGGATACCAGTGGCCCCTGGTAGTCATGTCACTTGGTCCTGGGGCATGGGTGTTTCCGGTTGGGACCGAGGGGGTAGCTCCCCTGTTTGGGCGCGTTATAAATTTTGTGATCCCATGCTAGTCGAGGTTGTAGCCTCCCCACTTAGAGTTTTGCTTAACAGGTGTCGTGGGTGATTCCAGACACCGGTAAGTTAGGCTGGTGTGTGCGGGTCAGGTGTGTTTTCAATTAAAAGACCATAAACGGAATTAGTTCCGATGGACTAAAGGAATCCATTACTCGTGGGTAAAGAGTACACCCTCTGCAGAGATTATATCTTTTTGAATAGCCGTGTCCATGGTTAAGGACTACAGTCTGGGATGGGTCAAGTGTCGGTCTTAGTGTCGGTCTTCGGAGGAAACAAAAGAAAAAAAAACTGCTAAACCAGAACATTGATCATGACATGTGACATATGATGATTATGATTATTATTATTGTGGACTAACCGTTTATATTACTTGAATTATTGAGTATCCCTGGGACGGTTCTACCTCCTGGATATTCACTGTGATTATTCTTATATAAGCCCTTTATGTGGCGTCGCACAGACGCCCGACTGTGGCATGCTTGTTATTTACTTTCTTTATAAGCCCTTTATGTGGCGTCGCTGAGACGCCCGACTGTGGCATGCTTGTTATTTACTTTCTTTATAAGCCCTTTAGGTGGCGTCGCACAGACGCCCAACTGTGGCATGCTTGTTATTTACTTTCTTTATAAGCCCTTTATGTGGCGTCACTGAGACGCCCGACTGTGGCATGCTTGTTATTTACTTTCTTTATAAGCCCTTTAGGTGGCGTCGCACAGACGCCCGACTATGGCATGTTTGTTATTTATTTTCTTTATAAGCCCTTTATGTGGCGTCGCTCAGACGCCCGACTGTGGCATGTTTGTTATTTATTTTCTTTATAAGCCCTTTATGTGATGTCGCCCAGACGCCCGACTGAGGCATGCTTTATTTTATTATCCTTTCGAGGCGTCGCTTCAGACACCCGATCGGTGCATTTTATTTTTATTTCCCTGATTGCTTATCTATGTTTTATATAAATAACCTGCCTGCGTGCGTCATGAATTTTATTTCGTGACTGATGAAGTGATCATGAAATAGTTCAGAGCATGATTATCTTTTGCTATATTATACATGTGTTCTTAATGTTTGCGAGTACATTCAAAGTACTCACTGGCTTGTCCCTGGCTATTGTCTTGGCCAGATTGCTCGCTTGGAGAGGAGCGCTGTGATGACAGCCCCGGAACCTAGGCGACGATGATAGCAGCCTCGTGAAGATAGGAGTTATCCAGGTCAGCTGTTCCTGTGGGAAATGGAGTCCCATAGACGCTGATGAACCGCAAACCGCTTCCGCCATCAACCACTAGAAACCATTTGTTGTACTCATTGGCCAGAATGGTCTTGTACTACATATTTTTTTTGTATTTTGCTTGGAGTTTCTGTATCAAGTTGGTGCCTCATCAGCTAACAGTAATCCTGGGGCTGGTGAGCACAAGGGCCATTTTCTGGGAAATTAATATCCTGGAAAACCGGTCCCGACAATAGGGCACCGTCTAAATCCGTTGAGATGACACCGTATAAACTATGGTTTGGCAAGAAACCCAAGCTATCGTTTCTTAAAGTTTGGGGTTGCGATGCTTATGTGAAAAAGCTTCAGCCTGATAAGCTTGAACCCAAATCGGAGAAGTGTGTCTTCATAGGATACCCAAAAGAAACTGTTGGGTACACCTTCTATCACAGATCCGAAGGCAAGATCTTTGTTGCTAAGAATGGATTCTTTCTAGAGAAGGAGTTTCTCTCGAAAGAAGTCAGTGAGAGGAAAGTAGAACTTGATGAGGTAATTGTACCTTCTCTCAAATTGGAAAGTAGCTCATCAGAGAAAACCGTTCCCCTGATGCCTACACCAACTAGAGAGGAAGCTAATGATAATGATCATGAAACTTCAGATCAAGTTACTACCGAACCTTGTAGGTCAACCAGAGCACGTTCCGCACCAGAGTGGTACGGTAATCCTGTTCTGGAAGTCATGTTACTATACCATGACGAACCTACGAACTATGAAGAAGCTATGATGAGCCCATATTCTGATAAATGGCTTGATGCCATGAAATCTGAGATAGGATCCATATATAAGAACAAAGTGTGGACTTTGGTGGACTTGCCCAATGATCGGCAAGCCATTGAGAATAAATGGATCTTCAAGAGGAAGACGGACGTTGATGGTAGTGTTACTATCTACAAAGCTCGAATTGTCGCAAAAGGTTTTCGACAAGTTCAAGGTGTTGACTACGATGAGATTTTGTCACTCGTATTGATGCTTAAGTCTGTCTAAATCATGTTAGGAATTGCCACATTTTACGAAATCTGGCAAATGGATATCAAAACTGCATTCCTTAATGGATTTATTAAAGAAGAGTTGTATACGATGCAACCAGAAGGTTTTGTCGATCCTAAAGGTGCTAACAAAGTGTGCAAGCTCCAGCGATCCATTTATGGACTGGTGCAAACATCTCGGAGTTGGAATATACGCTTTGATGAGGTGATCAAAGCATATGGTTTTATACAGATTTTTGGAGAAGCCTGTATTTACAAGAAAGTGAGTGGGAGCTCTGTAGCATTTCTAATATTATATGTGGATGACATATTGTTGATTGGAAATGATATAGAATTTCTGGATAGCATAAAAGGATACTTGAATAAAAGTTTTTCAAAGAAAGACCTCGGTGAAGCTGCTTACATATTGGGCATCAAGATCTATAGAGATAGATCAAGACGCTTGATAAGACTTTCGATGAGTACATACCTTGATAAGATTTTGAAGGAGTTCAAAATGGATCAGTCAAAGGAGTTCTTGCCTGAGTTATAAGGTATGAAGTTGAGTAAGACTCAAGACCCGACCACGGCAGAAGATAGAGAGAGAATGAAAGTCATTCCCTATGCCTCAGCCATAAGTTCTATAAAGTATGCCATGCTGTATACCAGACCTATTGTGTACCTTGCCATGAGTTTGGCAAGGGGTACAATAGTGATCCAAGAGTAGATCACTGAACAACGGTGAAAATTATCCTTAGGTACCTAATGAGGACTAAGGAAATGTTTCTCGGTTATGGAGGTGACAAAGAGTTCGTCGTAAAGGGTTACGTCGATGCACGCTTTGACACTGATCTAGATGACTCTAAGTCTCAATCTAGATACGTATTGAACGTAGGAGCAATTAGCTAGAGTAGCTCCATGCAGAGCATTGTAGACATAGAAATTTGCAAAATACATACGGATCTGAATGAGGCAGACCCATTGACTAAACTTCTCTCACAAGCAAAACATGATCACACCTTAGTACTCTTTGGGTGTTAATCACATAGTGATGTGAACAAGATTATTGACTCTAGTAAACCCTTTGGGTGTTGGTCACATGGCGATGTGAACTATGGGTGTTAATCACATAAAGATGTGAACTATTGGTGTTAAATCACATGGAGATGTGAACTAGATTATTGACTCCAGTGCAAGTGGGAGACTGAAGGAAATATGCCCTAGAGGCAATAATAAAGTTGTTATTTTATATTTCCTTATATCATGATAAATATTTATTATTCATGCTAGAATTGTATTAACCAAATACTTCATACATGTGTGGATACGTAGACAAAACACCGTGTCCCTAGTAAGCCTCTACTAGACTAGCTCGTTAATCAAAGATGGTTAAGTTTCCTAACCATAGACATGCGTTGTCATTTGATGAACGAGATCACATCATTAGGAGAATGATGTGATGGACATGACCCATCCGTTAGCTTAGCATATTGATCGTTTAGTTTTATTGCTATAGCTTTCTTCATGTCATATACATATTCCTTTGACTATGAGATTATGCAACTCCTGGATACCGGAGGAATGCCTTGTGTGCTATCAAATGTCACAACGTAACTGGGTGATTATAAAGATGCTCTACAGGTATTTCCAAAGGAGTTTGTTGGGTTGGCATAGATCGAGATTAGGATTTGTCACTCCGAGTATCGGAGAGGTATCTCTGGGCCCTCTCGGTAATACACATCATAATAAGCCTTGCAAGCAATGTGACTAATGAGTTAGTTGCGGGATGATGTATTACAGAACGAGTAAAGAGACTTGCCGGTAATGAGATTGAACTAGGTATGAAGATACCGACGATCGAATCTCGGGCAAGTAACATACCGATGACAAAGGGAATAACGTATGTTGTCATTACGGTACGACCGATAAAGATCTTCGTAGAATATGTAGGAACCAATATGAGCATCCAGGTTCCGCTGTTGGTTATTTACCGGAGAGGTGTCTCGGTCATGTCTACATAGTTCTCGAACCCGTAGGGTCCGCACGCTTAACGTTCGATGACGATTTTATATTATATGAGTTATGTGATTTGGTGGCCGAATGTTGGTCGGAGTCTCGGATGAGATCACGGACATGACGAGGAGTCTCGAAATGGTCGAGAGGTAAAGATTCATATATAGGCCGATGATATTCGGACACAGGAAGTGTTCCGGGGGTACCGGGTACATATCGGGTCACAGGAAGGGGTTCCAGGCACCCCTCGACAAACTATATGGGCCTAATGGGCAAAGAGGGGAAACGCAGCAGCCAGCAGGGGCTGCTATGCCCCCATATGGGCCACACCTGAGGGAAAGGGATAGGGGGAAGAGAGAATGAAGGGGAGGGATTCGGCCTCCCCCTTCCTTCCCTCCTCCCTCCTCTTTCCTCCCCCTCCGGTGGATATGGTAGGGGGGGCGAATTGGACAAGGCCCCCAAGTAGGATTCCTCCTACTTGGGGCGCCCCTTGGCTGTCCCCCTCCCCCTCCCACCTATATATATGTGGGGAGGGGGCGCCTAGAACACACACCAACAATTGTTAGCCATGTGCGGCGCCCCCTCCATAGTTTACGCCTCCGGTCATATCTTCGTAGTGCGTAGGCGAAGCCCTGCGCGGATCACTTCACCATCACCGTCACCATGCCATCTTGCTGTTGGAATGCTCCCTTGACACTTTGCTGGATCAAGAGTTCGAGGGACGTCATCGAGCTGAACGTGTGCAAAACTCGGAGGTGTCGTACGTTCGTTGCTTGATCGGTCGGAACGAGAAGAAGTTCAACTACATCAACCGCATTGTCAAACGCTTCCACTTTCGGTGTACGAGGGTACATGGATACACGCTGCCCCTCTCGTTGCTATGCATCTCCTAGATAGATCTTGTGTGAGCGTAGGAATTTTTTTGAAATTGAATGCTACGTTTCCCAACATACACATCTCATGGCTTAAGGGTGCTGCATCACCTCCCGCAAATACGGGTTGATGACATTCTAAAAAACTTGTCCTTGGAGGAACTCAGAGAGGCCATGGCGATCTAGATCTATCAGAATAGCAAGAAAGAAGAACAGAAGATTTCTCCACGATGCGGTGGTCAATACGTTCGGGGAGGTATATAAAGATTTTTTATCTTGGGAAACAAGCAAAACGGAAGGGAAACGGAGTCGGGAAAGTCCCCGAGGTGGGAACAACCCACCTGAGCGCGCTAGACACGGCAGGCGTGCCCTGGTGTCTTGTGCCCTCCTCAGTTGCCTTCCTGGTTATTTCTTATTTTCATCTTTTTTGTAATATTCCAAAACTGACAGAAAATATTTTTTTGGATTTTTCAGAGTCCGTTTACTTACCGTACCACGTACCTCCTCTTTTTCAGGATTCTGGAGTGTTCTGGAAGGTTTCTTTTATGTGTTCCTCCGGTGCCATGGGTTGGAAAATATTGCTTTCAACATTAATTGGCGTACCTAAGATATAGTGCTTAATTCTTTGCCCATTGACCACCTTCGGGTTTGTACCTTCGGCATTATTAATCTTGATAGCTTGAGAGTGATAAACCTCCTCGATGATATATGGTCCTTCCCATTTAGAGAGAAGTTTTCCTGCAAAGAATCTAAAACGAGAGTTGTATAAAAGAACATATTCTCCAACTTTGTATTCCCGCTTTTGGATTCTTTTGTCATGCCATCTTTTAAGCTTTTCTTTAAATAGTTTGGCATTTTCATAAGCTTGGATCCTCCATTCATCTAGTGAGCTAATATCAAATAACCTCATTTCACCAGCAAGTTTGAAATCATAGTTGAGTTCCTCGATTGCCTAATATGCTTTATGTTCTAACTCAAGAGGTAGATGACAAGCTTTTCCATAAACCATTTTATAAGGAGACATAGCCATAGGATTTTTATAAGCTGTTCTGTAGGCCGAAAGTGCATCATCTAATTTCTTAGACCAATTCTTTCAGGACCTATTAATAGTTTTTTGTAATATTAGTTTTATTTCTCTATTGCTAAATTTGACTTGACCACTAGACGGAGGATGATAGGGTGATGCAATTCTATGGTTAACATCATATTTAGCAAACATTTTACGGAAAGCACCATGAATAAAGTGTGAACCACCATCAGTCATTAAATATCTAGGGACTCCAAACCTTGGGAAAATAACATCTTGAAGCATTTTAATGGAAGTGTTGTGATCAACACTACTAGTTGGAATAGCTTCCACCCAATTAGTAACATAATCAACAGCAACCAAAATATGTGTATACCTGATACGTCTCCATCGTATCTACTTTCCAAAGTCTTTTGCCCTCGTTTTGGACTCTAATTTGCATGATTTGAATGGAACTAACCCAGACTCACGCAGTTTTCAGCAGAATTGCCATGGTGTTATTGTTGTGCAGAAATGAAAGTTCTCGGATTGACCTGAAAATTTATGAAGAATTTTTGTGGAATATATAAAAAATACTGGTGCAAGAAGTTACCAGAGGGGGGCCACCCAGAGGCCATGAGCCCTTGTAGGCTTGTGGGCCCCCTAGACCTCCTCCAACCCTAACTCCAACTCTATAAGTACCTATTCGGGGAGAAAAAATCGAAGAGAAGGATTCATCGCATTTTATGATATGGAGCCACCGCCGCCACCTGTTCTTCATCGGGACGGCTGATCTGGAGTCCGTTCGGGGCTCCGGAGAGGGGGATTCGTCACCATCATCATCACCAACCTTCCTCCATCACCAATTTCATGATGCTCATCGCCGTGAGTGAGTAATTCCATCGTAGGCTTGCTGGACGGTGATGGGTTGGATGAGATTTATCATGTAATCGTGTTAGTTTTGTTAGGTTTGATCCCTAGTATCCACTATGTTCTGAGATTGATGTTGCTATGACTTTGCTATGCTTAATGCTTGTCACTAGGGCCCGAGTGCCATGATTTCAGATCTGAACCTATTATTTTTTCATGAATATATTTGTGTTCTTGATCCTATCTTGCAAGTTGTAGACACCTATTACGAGTTATGATCCGCATACCCCAAGGTGACAATAATTGTTCTTTCCGGTGATTACCGTAGTTTGAGGAGTTCATGTATTCACTAAGTGCTAATGCTTTGGTTTGGTTCTCTATTAAAAGGAGGCCTTAATATCCCTTAGTTTCCATTAGGACCCCGCTGCCACGGGAGGGAAGGACAAAAGATGTCATGCACGTTCTTTTCCATAAGCACGTATGACTATATACGGAATACATGCCTACATTATATTGATGAATTGGAGCTAGTTCCGTGTCACCCTAGGTTATGACTGCTACATGATTAATATTATCCAACACAATTATCATTGCTGATCCAATGCCTACGAGCTTTTCACATATTGATCTTTGCTAAGTTACTTTCGTTGCTACTGCTGTTACAATCACTACAAACTGCTACTATTACTTTTGCCACTGTTACCGTTACTTCCATCCTACTTTGCTAATAAATACTTTGCTGTAGATATTAAGTCTTTCAGGTGTGGTTGAATTGACAACTCAACTGCCAATACCCGCGAATAATCTTTGGCTCCCCTTGTGTCGAATCAATAAATTTGGGTTGAATACTCTACCCTCGAAAACTGTTGCGATCCCCTATACTTGTGGGTTATCAATACCTATTAGAGGAAGGAAAAGGTCTCATATAATCAAAACCCCAAATATCAAATGGTTCAATAGCAAGTGAATAATTCATAGGCATTTCTTGATGCTTACTGATATTACCAATGCCTTGACATTTATCACAAGATAAAACAAACTTACGGGCATCCTTGAAGAGAGCAGGCCAGTAAAAACCATATTGCAATACCTTATGAGCATTTCTATCTCCTGCATGATGTCCTCCATAAAATTCGAAGTGACATTTCCGTAGGATTTGTTCCTGTTCATGGTCAGGTACACAACGTCTAATAATACCATCTACTCCTTTATAGAGGTGTGGGTCATCCCAAAAGTAATGTCTTAAATCATAGAAGATTTTTTTCTTTCTTTTGTTGGTATGTGCAACTAGGTGATATATATTTAGCAATAATGTAATTAGCATAGTGAGCATACCAAGGAGTGTTATGAGAAACATTTATTGCAGCAAGTTGTTCATCAGGAAAGCTATCATCAATAGGTAGTGGGTCATCAAGAATATTTTCTAACCTAGAGAAGTTATCAGCTACGGTGTTCTCAGCTCCTTTTTATCAGTAATATGTAAATCAAATTCTTGTAGGAAAAGAACCCACCTAATGAGTCTAGGTTTAGCATCTTTCTTTTCCATAAGATATTTTATAGCAGCATGATCGGTGTGAACAGTTACTTTGGAATCAACAATATAATATCTGAATTTATCACAAGCAAACACAACTGCTAAAAATTCTTTTTCGGTAGTAGCATAATTTCGTTGAGAACTTTCTAGAGTTTTACTAGCATAATGGATAACATTTAACTTCTTATCAACTCTCTGTCCTAGAACAACACCAACATCATAATCACTAGCATCACACATAATTTCAAAAGGCAAGTTCCAGTCAGGTGGTTGTACTATAGGTGCAGAAGTTAAGGATTTGTTAAGTGTTTCAAAGGCTTCTACACAATCATCATAAAAAACAAATGGAACATCCTTTTGTAAAAGATTTGTGATACGTCTCCAACGTATCTATAATTTTTGATTGTTCCATGCTATTATATTATCTGTTTTGGATTTTTAATGGGCTTTACTAAGCACTTTTATATTATTTTTGGGACTAACCTACTAACCAAAGGCCCAGTGCAAATTGCTGTTTTTTTTGCCTATTTCAGTGTTTCGCAGAAAAGGAATATCAAACGGAATCCAAAGGGAATGAAACCTTCGGGAGAGTTATTTTTGGAACAAACGTGATCCAGGGGACTTGGAGTGGACGTCAAGAAAGAAGCGAGGAGGCCACGAGGCATGGAGGCACGCCTGCCCCCTGGGCGCGCCCCCACCCTCGTGGGCCCCTCGTAGCTCCACCGACCTACTTCTTCCTCCTATATATACCCATATACCCCGAAAACATCCAAGAGCACCACGAAACCCTATTTCCACCGCCGCAACCTTCTGTACCTGTGAGATCCCATCTTGGGGCCTTTTCCAGTGCTCCGCCGAAGGGGGAATCGATCACGGAGGGCTTCTACATCAACACCATAGCCTCTCCGATGATGTGTGAGTAGTTTACCACAGACCTTCGGGTTCATAGTTATTAGCTAGATGGCTTCTTCTCTCTCTTTGGATCTCAATACAAAGTTCTCCTCGATCCTCTTGGAGATCTATTCGATGTAATTCTTTTTGCGGTGTGTTTGTCGAGATCCGATGAATTGTGGGTTTATGATCAAGATTATCTATGAACAATATTTGAATCTCCTCTGAATTATTTTATGTATGATTTGTTATCTTTGCAAGTCTCTTCGAATTATCAGTTTGGTTTGGCCTACTAGATTGATCTTTCTTGCAATGGGAGAAGTGCTTAGCTTTGGGTTCAATCTTGCGTTGCTCGATCCCAGTGACAGAAAGGGAAATGACACGTATTGTATTTTTGCCATCGAGGATAAAAAGTTGGGGTTTATATCATATTGCTTGAGTTTATCCCTCTACATCATGGCATCTTGTCTAATGCGTTACTCTGTTCTTATGAACTTAATACTCTAGATGCATGCTGGATAGCGGTCGATGTGTGGAGTAATAGTAGTAGATGCAGAATCGTTTCGGTCTACTTGTCGCGGACGTGATGCCTATATACATGATCAATCCTAGATATTCTCATAATTATGCACTTTTCTATCAATTGCTCGACAGTAATTTGTTCACCCACCGTAATACTTATGCTATCTTGAGAGAAGCCACTAGTGAAACCTATGGCCCCCGGGTCTATTTTTCCATCATATAAGTTTCCAATCTATTTTACTTTGCAATCTTTACTTTCAATATATATATCATAAAATACCAAAAATATTTATCTTATTATCTCTATCAGATCTCACATTTGCAAGTGGCCGTGAAGGGATTGACAACCCCTTTATCGCGTTGGTTGCAAGGTTCTTATTTGTTTGTGTAGGTACGAGGCGACTTGCGTGTAGTCTTCTACTGGATTGATACCTTGGTTCTCAAAAACTGAGGGAAATACTTATGCTACTTTGCTGCATCACCCTTTCCTCTTCAAGGGAAAAACCAACGCAGTGCTCAAGAGGTAGCAAGAAGGATTTCTGGCACCGTTGCCAGGGAGGCTTAAACCAAGTCAAGTCAAGATTTAATCTCCCGCCAACGTGCGATTTCTGGCGCCGTTGCTGGGGAGATCTACGCCAAGTCAAGACATACCAAGTACCCATCACAACTCTTATCCCTCGCATTACATTATTTGCCATTTGCCTCTCATTTTCCTCTCCCCCACTTCACCCTTGCCGTTTTATTCGCCCTCTTTTTCCTTCGCTTCTTTTCGCTTGCTTCTTGTTGCCGGTTTGCCATAATGGCCCTGCCTAAAAACGTTGATCCTTACCTTAAAAGGTTGGAAGAAATTGAAAACAACGTCAGAAGCTTTATGACTTTGCAATTTGAGCACAATAATTTCTTTAGAAACGAGCTTAAAGAACAAAAAGGCTTTATGGAGTACATGAATAAAGAGCTTGATGATATGTATAAGGAATTTTATGGTTTGAAGTCTCAGTTTGCTCATCTTGAAAAATTAATAGACCAAATTTCGGATAAGCAGGCCACCTTAGTCAATAAGATGGCCGCCAAAACCGGAAGACCTAGAAGGTAATAGGGATGAAGATCTAAAAGTGATTGATGTATATCCTATTAAATCTTTGTTTTTGCAATATGAATCTTGATAATGATGGGACTGGAGATGAGTCAACTTTAGTTAAAAGGCGTCCCAATGATTCGGAGTTTTTAGATCTTGATGCAAAATTTGGTAAAAGTGGGATTGAAGAGGTCAAAACTTTACATAGCAATGAACCCACTATTTTGGATTTCAAGGAATTTAATTATGATAATTGTTCTTCAATAGATTGTATTTCCTTGTTGCAATCCGTGTTAAATTCTCCTCATGCTTATAGTCAAAATAAAGCTTTTACTAAACATATCGTTGATGCTTTAATGCAATCCTATGAAGAAAAACTTGAATTAGAAGTTTCTATCCCTAGAAAACTTTATGATGAGTGGGAACCTACTATTAAAATTAAAATTAAAGATCATGAATGCTATGCTTTATGTGATTTGGGTGCTAGTGTTTCCATGATTCCAAAAACTTTGTGTGATGTATTAGGTTTCCGTGAATTTGATGATTGTTCCTTAAACATGCATCTTGCGGATTCCACCATTAAGAAACCTATGGGAAGAATTAATGATGTTCTTATTATTGCAAATAGGAATTATGTGCCTGTAGATTTCATTGTTCTTGATATAGATTGCAATCCTACATGTCCTATTATTCTTGGTAGACCTTTCCTTAGAACAATTGGTGCAATTATTGATATGAAAGAAAGAAATATTAGATTCTAATTTCCGTTAAGGAAAGGCATGGAGCACTTTCCTAGAAAGAAAGTTAATTACCTTATGAATCTATTATGAGAGCCACTTATGGATTGCAAACCAAAGATGGTAATACCTAGATCGATTCTTGCCTTTATGCCTAGCTAGGGGCGTTAAACGATAGCGCTTGTTGGGAGGCAACCCAATTTTATTTTTTATTGCTTTTTGGTTCTGTTTAGTAATAAATAATTCATATAGATTCTGTTTAGATGTGTTTTCTTGTTTTAATTAGTGTTTGTGCCAAGTAGAACCAATAGGATCTTCTTGGGTGATAGTTGTTTGATCTTGCTGAAAAAGACAGAAACTTTGTGCTCACGAACATAATTGTTAAAATTCACCAGAACGTGATAAAATACCAATTATTTTTGCAGTAGATCAATATAAAAATTGTACAGGTTGTCCTAGTTTTTCAGAATTTTTATAGTTCGAGAAGTATGCGAACAAATCTGATTTCTACAGACTGTTCTGTTTTTGACAGATTCTGTTTTTCGTGTGTTGTTTGCTTATTTTGATGAATCTATGGATAGTATCGGAGGTTATGAACCATAGAGAAGTTGGAATACAGTAGGTTTAATACAAATATAAATAAAGAATTAGTTCATTACAGTACCTTATGGTGGTGATTTGTTTTCTTATACTAACGGAGCTCATGAGATTTTCTGTTGAGTTTTGTGTTGTGAAGTTTTCAAGTTTTGGGTAAAGATTTGATGGATTATGGAATAAGGAGTGGCAAGAGCCTAAGCTTGGGGATGCCCAAGGCACCCCAAGGTAAAATTCAAGGACAACCAAAAGCCTAAGCTTGGGGATGCCCCGGAAGGCATCCCCTCTTTCGTCTTCGTCTATCGGTAACTTTACTTGAGGCTATATTTTTATTCACCACATGATATGTGTTTTGCTTGGAGCGTCTTGTATGATTTGAGTCTTTGTTTTTAGTTTACCACAATCATCCTTGCTGTACACACCTTTTGGGAGAGACACACAAGAATCAGAATTTATTAGAATACTCTATGTGCTTCACTTATATTTTTTGAGCTAGATAATTTTGCTCTAGTACTTCACTTATATCTTTTTAGAGCACGGTGGTGGTTTTATTTTATAGAAATTATTGATCTCTCATGCTTCACTTATATTATTTTGAGAGTCTTTTAGAACAGCATGGTAGTTTGCCTTGGCTATAAAATTAGTCCTAATATGATGAACATCCAAGATGGGTATAATAAAAACTATCATATGAAGTGCATTGAATACTATGAGAAGTTTGATACTTGGTGATTGTTTTGAGATATGAAGATGGTAATATTAGAGTCGTGCTATTTGAGTAGTTGTGAATTTGAGAAATACTTGTGTTGAAGTTTGCAAGTCCCGTAGCATGCACGTATGGTAATCATTGTGTAACAAATTTGAAACACGAGGTGTTCTTTGATTGGCATCCTTATAAGTGGCGGTCGGGGACGAGCGATGGTCTTTTCCTACCAATGTATCCCCCTAGGAGCATGCCCGTAATGCTTGGTTTTTGATGACTTGTAGATTTTTGCAATAAGTATGTGAGTTCTTTATGACTAATGTTGAGTCCATGGATTATACGCACTCTCACCTTTCCATCATTGCTAGCCTCTTCGGTACCGTGCATTGCCCTTTCTCACCTTCAGAGTTGGTGCAAACTTCGCCGGTGCATCCAAACCCCATGATATGATACGCTCTATCACACATAAACCTCCTTATATCTTCCTCAAAACAGCCACCATACCTACCTATTATGGCATTTCCATAGCCATTCCGAGATATATTGCCATGCAACTTTCCACCATTTCATTTATTATGACACGCTTCATCATTGTCATATTGCCTTGCATGATCATGTAGTTGACATCGTATTTGTGGCAAAGCCACCATGTATAATTTTTCATACATGTCACTCTTGATTCATTGCCCATCCCGGTACACCGCCGGAGGCATTCATATAGAGTCATATTTTGTTCTTGTATCGAGTTGTAATCATTGAGTTGTAAATAAATAGAAGTGCGATGATCATCATTAATAGAGCATTGTCCCAAATAAAATAAAAAGAGAGAGAAGAAAAAAAAGAGAAAGGCCCAAAAAAAGAGAAAAGAAATAAAAAGGGACAATGCTACTATCCTTTTTTCCACACTTGTGTTTCAAAGTAGCACCATGATCTTTATGATAGAGAGTCTCTTGTTTTATCACTTTCATATACTACTGGGAATTTTTCATTATAGAACTTGGCTTGTATATTCCAACAATGGGCTTCCTCAAATGCCCTAGGTCTTCGTGAGCAAGCAAGTTGGATGCACACCCACTTAGTTTCTTTTGTTGAGCTTTCATACATTTATAGCTCTAGTGCATCCGTTGCATGGCAATCCCTACTCCTTGCATTGACATCAATTGATGGGCATCTCCCTAGCCAGTTGATTAGCCGCGTCAATGTGAGACTTTCTCCCTTTTTGTCTTCTCCACACAACCCCCATCATCATACTCTATTCCACCCATAGTGCTATATCCATGGCTCACGCTCATGTATTGCGTGAAAGTTGAAAAAAGTTTGAGATTACTAAAGTATGAAACAATTGCTTGGCTTGTCATCGGGGTTGTGCATGATGAGAGCATTCTTGTGTGAAGAAAATGGAGCATGACCAAACTATACGATTTTGTAGGGATGAACTTTCTTTGGCCATGTTATTTTGAGAAGACATAATTGCTTAGTTAGTATGCTTGAAGTATTATTATTTTTATGTCAATACTAAACTTTTATCTTGAATCTTTCGGATCTGAACATTCATGCCACAATAAAGAGAATTACTTAGAAAATTATGTTAGGTAGCATTCCACATCAAAAATTCTGTTTTTATCATTTACCTACTCGACGACGAGCAGGAATTAAGCTTGGGGATGCTTGATACGTCTCCAATGTATCTATAATTTTTGATTGTACCATGCTATTATATTATCTGTTTTGGATGTTTAATGGGCTTTACTAAGCACTTTTATATTATTTTTGGGACTAACCTACTAACCAAAGGCCCAGTGCAAATTGCTGTTTTTTTTGCCTATTTCAGTGTTTCGCAGAAAAGGAATATCAAACAGAATCCAAATGGAATGAAACCTTCGGGAGAGTTATTTTTGGAACAAACGTGATCCAGGGGACTTGGAGTGGACGTCAAGAAAGAAGCGAGGAGGCCACGAGGCAGGGAGGCGCGCCCCCCACCCTCGTGGGCCTCTTGCAGCTCCACCGACCTACTTCTTCCTCCTATATATACCCATATACCCCGAAAACAACCAGGAGCACCACGAAACCCTATTTCCACTGCCGCAACCTTCTGTACCCGTGAGATCCCATCTTCCCCCCCCCCCCCCCCCCCCCCCCCCCCCCCCCCCCCCCCCCCCCCCCCCCCCCCCCCCCCCCCCCCCCCCCCCCCCCAGCTTCATCATTGCCCACGGCGGCCGTGTCAACCTCGATCCCGATGATGTGGTGGCCAGGCTCGATGTGTGAGTAGTTTACCACAGACCTTCGGGTTCATAGTTATTAGCTAGATGGCTTCTTCTCTCTCTTTGGATCTCAATACAAATTTATCCTCGATCTTCTTGGAGATCTATTCGATGTAATTCTTTTTGCGGTGTGTTTGTCGAGATACGATGAATTGTGGGTTTATGATCAAGATTATCTAAGAACAATATTTGAATCTCCTCTTAATTCTTTTATGTATGATTTGTTATCTTTGCAGGTCTCTTCGAATTATCAGTTTGGTTTGGCCTACTATATTGATCTTTCTTGCAATGGGAGAAGTGCTTAGCTTTGGGTTCAATCTTGCATGGGGGGGGGGGGGGGGGGGGGGGGGGGGGGGGGGGGGGGGGGGGGGGGGGGGGGGGGGGGGGGGGGGGGGGGGGGGGGGGGGGGGGGGGGGGGGGGGGGGGGGGGGGGGGGGGGGGGGGGGGGGGGGGGGGGGGGGGGGGGGGGGGGGGGGGGGGGGGGGGGGGGGGGGGGGGGGGGGGGGGGGGGGGGGGGGGGGGGGGGGGGGGGGGGGGGGGGGGGGGGGGGGGGGGGGGGGGGGGGGGGGGGGGGGGGGGGGGGGGGGGGGGGGGGGGGGGGGGGGGGGGGGGGGGGGGGGGGGGGGGGGGGGGGGGGGGGGGGGGGGGGGGGGGGGGGGGGGGGGGGGGGGGGGGGGGGGGGGGGGGGGGGGGGGGGGGGGGGGGGGGGGGGGGGGGGGGGGGGGGGGGGGGGGGGGGGGGGGGGGGGGGGGGGGGGGGGGGGGGGGGGGGGGGGGGGGGGGGGGGGGGGGGGGGGGGGGGGGGGGGGGGGGGGGGGGGGGGGGGGGGGGGGGGGGGGGGGGGGGGGGGGGGGGGGGGGGGGGGGGGGGGGGGGGGGGGGGGGGGGGGGGGGGGGGGGGGGGGGGGGGGGGGGGGGGGGGGGGGGGGGGGGGGGGGGGGGGGGGGGGGGGGGGGGGGGGGGGGGGGGGGGGGGGGGGGGGGGGGGGGGGGGGGGGGGGGGGGGGGGGGGGGGGGGGGGGGGGGGGGGGGGGGGGGGGGGGGGGGGGGGGGGGGGGGGGGGGGGGGGGGGGGGGGGGGGGGGGGGGGGGGGGGGGGGGGGGGGGGGGGGGGGGGGGGGGGGGGGGGGGGGGGGGGGGGGGGGGGGGGGGGGGGGGGGGGGGGGGGGGGGGGGGGGGGGGGGGGGGGGGGGGGGGGGGGGGGGGGGGGGGGGGGGGGGGGGGGGGGGGGGGGGGGGGGGGGGGGGGGGGGGGGGGGGGGGGGGGGGGGGGGGGGGGGGGGGGGGGGGGGGGGGGGGGGGGGGGGGGGGGGGGGGGGGGGGGGGGGGGGGGGGGGGGGGGGGGGGGGGGGGGGGGGGGGGGGGGGGGGGGGGGGGGGGGGGGGGGGGGGGGGGGGGGGGGGGGGGGGGGGGGGGGGGGGGGGGGGGGGGGGGGGGGGGGGGGGGGGGGGGGGGGGGGGGGGGGGGGGGGGGGGGGGGGGGGGGGGGGGGGGGGGGGGGGGGGGGGGGGGGGGGGGGGGGGGGGGGGGGGGGGGGGGGGGGGGGGGGGGGGGGGGGGGGGGGGGGGGGGGGGGGGGGGGGGGGGGGGGGGGGGGGGGGGGGGGGGGGGGGGGGGGGGGGGGGGGGGGGGGGGGGGGGGGGGGGGGGGGGGGGGGGGGGGGGGGGGGGGGGGGGGGGGGGGGGGGGGGGGGGGGGGGGGGGGGGGGGGGGGGGGGGGGGGGGGGGGGGGGGGGGGGGGGGGGGGGGGGGGGGGGGGGGGAAGAGGTAACAATTTGTAAGAGGCCTAAAAATTTTAGAGAAGTCTTCAATAAATCTCCAATAGATACCAGCATGACCGAGGAAACTACGAATACCTTTATATCTTTAGGACATGGCATTTCTCACACTACTGCAGGATGCTGCTAACGCGACACTACGATCAGAGACCATTTGAAGAAACTATGTGCGATGCATTAATCGCAAACGGGGATGAAAAAAAAAACCATCAAAAAAGATGCAAAACGTTTGCGATGGCGGAGACATCAAACACAGTTCAGATTTTAGTTACGTGTGCGATGCTGGGCATACGGTTGATCCATATGAACTGTTTGCGATTAGATAGAACAACAGAAACAGGCAGCCATATCAATGCATGTGCGATATATGGCATGCAGTTCGCTCCGATGAACTGTTTGCTATTAGGGAATGCAACAGAAACGGTCAGCCAGATCAAGGTGTGTGTGATATACGGCATACGGTTCACTCGGATGAACTGTTCTCGACTAGGGAAGAGAACAGAAAGGTTCAACTTAATAAGATGTGTGTGATATGCAGCATAAAGTTCACATAGATGAACTGTTTGCGATGAGCCAAAAGAACACAAACGCTTCGTGTAAACAAGATATGTGTGATACACAGCAAACAGCCCATCAGATGAACTATTTGGATTGAGAAATTCTAAGACAGACGGTTACTATAGTTAGTTCGTGTGCGATTCTGTTTGTACAAAAAATTTAAAAAATACAAACTAGTTGCTTGCGGTGGCTAGAAGTATCGCACACGATGTGTCTGCGAGTACTCATGTGCGATGATTAGTAAGTTACACATACGTTTCCTTATGTTAACACCTGTGTGATAAATAACACGTGGCACCGCATACGGTATTCGGGTTATGTGTGTGCTCCACTAAGTCTTCCCGCGCTCGAGCGAATACTTCCTGCGCTCCACATGGGTAAATTGTAAAATCCACGCCTCTTCCCTCATCGGTTTCCCGCCACCAGCTAATGGCTTGCTGCATATAACCTAGGCGGCAACGCACTGTCACGACACTCTGCACAGATCTAGTCCTCACCCATCTACCATTAGTTATTCCAAGCATTCCCGACAACGACCAAAGCTTCGATGTCGACCCCTACCTGCGTTACATCTTCGGCGAGCAGAACGAGCTGGAGCAGGTCGGGGAGCAAGAGCTTCATCGGCCGGTGCAAGCACCATGGCCCATCGGCAGCGATATCGGCATGACAGTCCTTGGGCGCACAATCGACATATTCTAGAGGTGGTGTGATGAGCAGTTTGCCATCCACCGTGCGAAAGATCCAGAGCTACTCGGCGGCATGATCGACGACCCACCCGAAGAGCCGCCGTCACCAGTGCTCATCGAGAGCCTGATGTCCCACAAGGAATGGGCAGAGGACCTCAGCGATTCAGTCCAGACACAGGCAGCCCGCAGCTTCATCATTGGGGGGGGGGGGGGGCCCACGGCGGCCGTGTCAACCTCGATCCCGATGATGTGGTGGCCAGGCTCGAGCGCATCCTTGGTGGAGTTGACGTCCCCGACGAAGTAGAACATCGCCAACATGATATCTTGAGGATGCAGGTGATGGACGGAATTTGCTACCAGGCCAGAGACATGGAAATGGAGCGGTTCCACGGAGATATCATGCGCGCGATTGCATGCTGTCAAGCTCTTCTGGAAGAGGCCCAGCAGCCCCAAGAGCCTCCCAGTGCCAGCAGCTCCGTAGGCGGAGGCAGGTCAGGACACTTGGAATGAACGGCCGCAAGGGTGCTATTCTGATCATGGAGTCCAAGAAGACCGTTGTCGGAAGGCCGCCAGCTCAGCCTTTTAGCCTATATTTTATTATAATTGTATGCATATGTAGGTCATGAGTGTTTTGGGCGTTGCCGCATGTGGCATTTTAAATTATCTTGAATATGTAAGACAATTATTAACCATTGCCATTGTAAATTTGCCTCAACGGCGAGCAGAGGGTGCGCAGGGATGCTGGAGTGGAGCGCGCCACGGCTGCCTCACTGGCGAGCAAAATGCGCGGACGGACGCAAGCACAGCGCACCACGGCCGCCTCAACGAGGAGCAAAGTGATATGTCTCCGTCGTATTGATGTCTACTACACAACCTTCTTCTTGTAGACGTTGTTGGGCCTCCAAGTGCAGAGGTTTGTAGGACAGTAGCAAATTTCCCTCAAGTGGATGACCTAAGGTTTATCAATCCGTGGGAGGCATAGGATGAAGATGGTCTCTCTCAAACAACCCTGCAACCAAATAACAAAGAGTCTCTTGTGTCCCCAACACACCCAATACAATGGTAAATTGTATAGGTGCACTAGTTCGGCGAAGAGATGGTGATACAAGTGCAATATGGATGGTAGATATAGGTTTTTGTAATCTGAATATATAAAAACAGCAAGGTAACAAGTGGTAAAAGTGAGCGTAAATGGTATCCCCCCCCCCCCCCCCCCCCCCCCCCCCCCCCCCCCCCCCCCCCCCCCCCCCCCCCCCCCCCCCCCCCCCCCCCCCCCCCCCCCCCCCCCCCCCCCCCCCCCCCCCCCCCCCCCCCCCCCCCCCCCCCCCCCCCCCCCCCCCCTATAACAATCCCTCAACATGCAACAAAGAGTCACTCCAAAGTCACTAATAGCAGAGAACAAACAAAGAGATTATGGTAGGGTACGAAACCACCTCAAAGTTATCCTTTCCGATCAATCTATTCAAGAGTACGTAGTAAAATAACACGAAGCTATTCTTTCTGTTCAATCTATCCTAGAGTTCGTACTAGAATAACACCTTAAGACACAAATCAACCAAAACCCTAATGTCACCTCCCCCCCCCCCCCCCCCCCCCCCCCCCCCCCCCCCCCCCCCCCCCCCCCCCCCCCCCCCCCCCCCCCCCCCCCCCCCCCCCCCCCCCCCCCCCCCCCCCCCCCGGAGAGTCAAGACGAAAACGTGTGCGAACCCCTATGCATAAGTTCACAAGGTCACGGAACTCGCAAGTTGATCACCAAAACATACATCAAGTGGATCACGTGATATCCCATTGTCACCACAGACAAGCACATGCAAGACATACATCAACTGTTCTCAAATCCTTAAAGACTCAATCCGATAAGATAACTTCAAAGGGAAAACTCAGTCCATCACAAGAGAGTGGAGGGGAGAAACATCATAAGATCCAACTATAATAGCAAAGCTCGCGATAAATCAAGATCATGCCAACTCAAGAAAACGAGAGAGAGAGAGAGAGAGAGCCCCCCCCCCCCCCCCCCCCCCCCCCCCCCCCCCCCCCCCCCCCCCCCCCCCCCCCCCCCCCCCCCCCCCCCCCCCCCCCCCCCCCCCCCCCCCCCCCCCCCCCCCCCCCCCCCCCCCCCCCCCCCCCCCCCCCCCCCCCCCCCCCCCCCCCCCCCCCCCCCCCCCCCCCCCCCCCCCCCCCCCCCCCCCCCCCCCCCCCCCCCCCCCCCCCCCCCCCCCCCCCCCCCCCCCCCCCCCCCCCCCCCCCCCCCCCCCCCCCCCCCCCCCCCCCCCCCCCCCCCCCCCCCCCCCCCCCCCCCCCCCCCCCCCCCCCCCCCCCCCCCCCCCCCCCCCCCCCCCCCCCCCCCCCCCCCCCCCCCCCCCCCCCCCCCCCCCCCCCCCCCCCCCCCCCCCCCCCCCCCCCCCCCCCCCCCCCCCCCCCCCCCCCCCCCCCCCCCCCCCCCCCCCCCCCCCCCCCCCCCCCCCCCCCCCCCCCCCCCCCCCCCCCCCCCCCCCCCCCCCCCCCCCCCCCCCCCCCCCCCCCCCCCCCCCCCCCCCCCCCCCCCCCCCCCCCCCCCCCCCCCCCCCCCCCCCCCCCCCCCCCCCCCCCCCCCCCCCCCCCCCCCCCCCCCCCCCCCCCCCCCCCCCCCCCCCCCCCCCCCCCCCCCCCCCCCCCCCCCCCCCCCCCCCCCCCCCCCCCCCCCCCCCCCCCCCCCCCCCCCCCCCCCCCCCCCCCCCCCCCCCCCCCCCCCCCCCCCCCCCCCCCCCCCCCCCCCCCCCCCCCCCCCCCCCCCCCCCCCCCCCCCCCCCCCCCCCCCCCCCCCCCCCCCCCCCCCCCCCCCCCCCCCCCCCCCCCCCCCGTCTTATCAAAATAACATAGCCAAAGAAAGCTTATCCCTACAAAATCATATAGATTGGCCATGCTTCATTTTCGTCACACAAAATGCTCCCATCATGCATAACCCCGATGACAAGCCGAGCAATTGGTTCATACTTTTTAACGCGCTTCAGCCTTTTCAACCCTTATGCAATACATGAGCGCAAGCCATGGATATAGCACTATAGATGGAATAGCATATGATGATGGGGGTTATGTGAGGAGACAAAAAAGGAGAAACTCTCACATTGACGCGGCTAATCAACGGGCTATGGAGATGCCCATCAATTGATGTCAATGCGAGGAGTAGGGATTGCCATGCAACGGATGCACTAGAGCTATAAGTGTATGAAAGCTCATCAAAAGAAACTAAGTGGGTGTGCATCCAACTTGCTTGCTCACGAAGACCTAGGGAATTTTGAGGAAGCCCATCATTGGAATATACAAGCCAAGTTCTATAATGAAAAATTCCCACTAGTATATGAAAGTGACAAAATAAGAAACTCTCTATCATAAAGATCATGGTGCTACTTTGAAGCACAAGTGTGGAAAAAGGATAGTAACATTGTCCCTTCTCTCTTTTTCTCTCATTTTTTTGTTTGGGCTTCTTTGGCCTCTCTTTTTTCGTCCGGAGTCTCATCCCGACTTGTGGGGGAATCATAGTCTCCATCATCCTTTCCTCACATGGGACAATGCTCTAATAATGATGATCATCACACTTTTATTTACTTACAACTCAAGAATTATAACTCAATACTAGAACAAAATATGACTCTATGTGAATGCCTCCGGCGGTGTACCGGGATATGCAATGAATCAAGAGCGACATGTATGAAAGAATTATAAAGGTGGATTTGCCACAAATACGATGTCAACTACATGATCATGCAAAGCAATATGACAATGATGGAGCGTGTCATAATAAACGGAACGGTGGAAAGTTGCATGGCAATATATCTCGGAATGGCTACGAAAATGCCATAATAGGTAGGTATGGTGGCTGTTTTGAGGAAGATATAAGGAGGCTTATGTGTGATAGAGCGTATCATATCACGGGGTTTGGATGCACCGGTGAAGTTTGCACCAACTCTCAAAGATGGTTAAGTTTCCTAGCCATAGACATGAGTTGTCATTTGATTAACGCCCCCCCCCCCCCCCCCCCCCCCCCCCCCCCCCCCCCCCCCCCCCCCCCCCCCCCCCCCCCCCCCCCCCCCCCCCCCCCCCCCCCCCCCCCCCCCCCCCCCCCCCCCCCCCCCCCCCCCCCCCCCCCCCCCCCCCCCCCCCCCCCCCCCCCCCCCCCCCCCCCCCCCCCCCCCCCCCCCCCCCCCCCCCCCCCCCCCCCCCCCCCCCCCCCCCCCCCCCCCCCCCCCCCCCCCCCCCCCCCCCCCCCCCCCCCCCCCCCCCCCCCCCCCCCCCCCCCCCCCCCCCCCCCCCCCCCCCCCCCCCCCCCCCCCCCCCCCCCCCCCCCCCCCCCCCCCCCCCCCCCCCCCCCCCCCCCCCCCCCCCCCCTAGTATCCAATGCACTTTATATGAAAGTTTTTATTATATCCCTCTTGGATGCCCATTATATTAGGACTAAATTCACAACCTAAGAAAATTACCATGCTGTTTAGAGACTCTTAAAATAATATAAGTGAAGCATGAGAGTTCAGCAATGTCTATAAAGTAAAACCACCGCCGTGCTCTAAAAAGATATAAGTGAAGCTCTAGAGCAAAAGACAAACTACTCCAAAAAGATATAAGTGAAGATCAATGAGTAGTCAAAAATAAATAACTATGTGAAGACTCTCCCATCTAAGAATTTCAGATCTTAAATATTTTATTCAAACAGCAAGCAAAACAAAATGACATTCCAAGGATAGCACATATCATGTGAAGAAGCAAAAACTTAGGTTCAACCGATACTAACCGGTAATTGTTGAAGAAGAAAGGTGGGATGCCAACCGGGGCATCCCCAAGCTTAGATGCTTGAGACTTCTTGAAATATTAATTAGGGATGCCTTGGGCATCCCAAGCTTGAGCTCTTGTGTCTCCTTAATTCCTCTCATATCATGGTTTCCCTAATTCTTATAAACTTCATTCACACAAAACTCGACAAGAACTCATGAAATAAGTTAGTATAAATCAATGCAAAACCTTATTATTCTCTACTGTAGCAAATCACTAAAATTATTATTTGACCTTGCATACTAAATGCCTCTTCATATTTAAGACTACTATCCTCAAATAGAATCATTAAACAAGAAAACATATGCAAACAATGCAAACATAACAGCAATCTGCCTAAACAGAACAGTCTGTAAAGAATGCAGCAAGATCCATACTTAATTAATTCCAAAAATTCTGAAAATTTACCACACTGTAGATAATTTATAATAGCATGTTGTGTCAAAATTTCAAGAGCTTATGACATACTAACTATTCTAGGGAATTTTTGCACTAACAACAAACTTTCTGTTTTGAAACAGCATTCATCTATTCAACCAACACAAAGAACTTCAAAGAGTGCCCCAAAGTTTCTAACGGAGAGTCAATACGAAAACGTGTGCCAACCCCTATGCATAAGTTCACGAGCGGAACCCGCAAGTTGATCACCAAAACATACATCAAGTGAGTCACGTGATATCCCATTGTCACCACAGATACGCACATGCAAGAGATACATCAAGTGTTCTCAAATCCTTAAAGACTCAATCTGATAAGATAACTTCAAAGGGAAAACTCAATCCATTACAAGAGTGTAGAGGGGGAGAAACATCATAAGATCCAACTATAATAGCAAAGCTCGCGATACATCAAGATCGTACCATCTCAAGAACACGAGAGAGAGAGATCAAACACATAGCTACTGGTACATACCCTCAGCCCCGAGGGTGAACTACTCCCTCCTCGTCATGGAGAGCGCCGGGATGATGAAGATGGCCACCGGTGAGGGATCCCCCCCTCCGGCAGGGTGCCGGAACAGGGTCCCGATTGGTTTTTGGTGACTACAGAGGCGAGGGTGGGGGGCGCGCCCAGGGGGGGCAGGCGCGCCTCCCTGCCTCGTGGCCACCTCGAAGCTTCCCTGACGTCTACTCCAAGTCTCCTGGATTGCTTCCGTTCCAAAAATAACTCTCTTGAAGGTTTCATTCCGTTTGGACTCTGTTTGATATTCCTTTTCTGTGAAACACTGAAATAGGGAAAAAAACAGAAACTGGCACTGGGCTCTAGGTTAATAGGTTAGTCCCAAAAATCATATAAAAGTGCTTAGTAAAGCCCATTAAACATCCAAAAGAGATAATATAATAGCATGGAACAATCAAAAATTATAGATACGTTGGAGACGTATCACGTATCTACTTTTCCTAACGCTTTTCCTCTTGTTTTGGACCCTAATTTGCATGATTTGAATGAAACTAACCCGGACTGACGCAGTTTTCAGCAGAACTACCATGGTGTTGTTTTGTGCAGAAATAAAGGTTCTCGGATTGGAACGAAACTTTGCCGGGATTTTTTATACAATAAAAGATAATTTTCGGAGCCAAGAACCACCAGAGGGGGGCACCTGGGTGGGCACAACCCACCAGGGCGCGCCACCCCCTCCACGCGCGCCCAGTGGGTTGTCCCCACCTGGTGGCCCCGTAGACCCTAAAACCGACGCTATAAAATCACATTTTTCCAGAAAAAACCAGGGAGAAAGAATTATCGAGATCCATGAGACGGAGCCGCCGCCGTCTCCTGTTCTTCATCGGGAGGCCAGATCTGGAGTCCGTTTGGGGCTCCGGAGAGGGGGATCTTTGATCTTTGTCATCACCAACCCTTCTCCATTGCCAATTCCATGATGCTCCCCACTGAGAGTGAGTAATTCCTTCATCAGCTCACTAGTCGGTGAGGAGTTGGATGAGATTCATCATGTAATCGAGTTAGTTTTGTTAGGGCTTGATCCCTAGTATCCATTATGTTCCGAGATTGATGTTGCTATGACTTTGCCATGCTTAATGCTTGTCACTTTGGGCCCGGGTGCCATGATTTCATATCTGAACCGTTTATGTTATCACCATTATATCCATGTTCTAGGTCCGATCTTGCAAGTTATAGTCACCTACTACGTGTTATGATCCGGCAACCCCGGAGTGACAATAGTTGGGACACTTCTCGGTGATGAGCGTAGTTTGAGGAGTTCATGTATTCACCGTGTGTTAATGCTTTGTTCCGGTTCTCTATTAAAAGGAGGCCTTAATACCCCTTAGTTTTCAATAGAACCCCACTGCCACGGGAGGGTAGGACAAAAGATGTCATGCAAGTTCTTTCCATAAGCACGTATGACTATTTACGGAATACATGCCTACATTATATTTATGAACTAGAGCTAGTGCCGTATCGCCCTAGGTTATAACTGTCACATGATGAATATCATCCAACAAATAGCCGATCCAATGCCTACGATTTTCCTACATATTGATCTTGCTAAGTTACTACTGCTGCTGTTACTATTTCACTTGCTACAAAATCACTGCTATCACTGTTACCGTTACTACTGCTGTTGCTATTACTATCGAAACTATCATACTACTTTGCTACTGATCAGTTTGGAGCAGATAATTAATCTCCAGGTGTGGTTGAATTGACAACTCAGCTGCTAATACTTGCAAATATTCTTTGGCTCCCCTTGTGTCTAATCTATAAATTTGGGTTGAATACTCTACCCTTGAAAACTGTTGTGATCCCCTATACTTGTGGGTTATCAAGACCTTTTTCTGGCGCCATTGCCGGGGAGCATAGCTATATTTGTTGAGTCACTTGGGATTATTATCAAATTGCCACTATGAAGAATCTGAAGGATGCTAAGACCAACATTTTTCTCTCTAAGACGAGGGGAGGTAAGGAGCTGCCATCCAGCTCCGCTTTAGATTCACCTTCTGTTATAAGTAAACTTGCAACACCACCACATGCTATTAATCCTGATATGTCACAAGTTATTGATGATGCTACTTCTACTATGAATGATTTTTATGATGATGCTAGTACCTTGTTTGATGATAATGTGCCACTAGGTGAATTTCTTGATGAACAAATTGCTAGAGTAAGACAGCATGATATTGTTGAAACTGATGATGAGCTCGAAACTAAAAATCTTGAAACACCTATTAGAACTGGCCCTCCTAGATATGAATTGCCAAACGTACCAGAAGGTTATGTTATGGGTGAGGAGGCAACTAGATATATTCTTGCTTGTAAGGATAGAGATGATCTAGAGAAATTATTATGCAAGTATAAAGAAAAATCTTTGAATGCTAGAATGAAATGTGATCCTAAGTTTGCTACTTCACCTATCTTTATTGATAACAAGGATTATGAATTCTCTATCGACCCAGAGTTAATTACTTTGGTTGAATCTGATCCTTTCCATGGTTATGAAACTGAAACTGTTGTGGCACATCTTACTAAGTTGAATGACATAGTCACCCTTTTTGCTCATGATGAGAAATTTCGCTATTACTATATTCTCAAATTATTTCTGTTCTCATTAAAGGGTGATTCTAAAGCGTGGTACAATACTCTTGCTCCTGGTTGTGTGCGTAGTCCCCAGGACATGGTTTATTACTTCTCTGAAAAATATTTCCCTGCTCATAAGAAACAAGCTGCCTTATAGGAAATATTTAACTTTGTGCAAATTGAAGAAGAGAGTCTCCCACAAGCTTGGGGGAGGCTTCTCCAATTGCTTAATGCTTTGCCTGATCATCCTCTTATGAAAAATGAAATACTTGATATCTTCTATAATGGACTAACCGATGCTTCTAGGGATTTCCTACATAGTTGTGCTGGTTGTGTTTTCTGGGAACCAACTATTGGGCAAGCTGGAGAATTATTGAATAACTTGTTGAAAAATTATGATGATTGGACTCTTCCCAAACCACCGCTTAAACCCACTCCGAAGAAGAGGGGTATCTTATATCTCAGTCCTGAAGATATGCAAGAGGCAAAGAAATCTATGAGAGAAAATGGTATTAAAGCTGAGGATGTCAAAAATTTACCTCCTATTGAAGAAGTACATGGGCTTAATACACTACCACCACCTAAGGTGGTAGAGGTAAATTCTTTAATGAAATTCAATGATAACGATAATCCTCACAATATGCACCCTAGCCTATGCCTTTATGAGTTTGAAAATTATATTAGAAAGCAAGATCACTTCAATGTAAATGTTATGAAACAGTTGAAATACAATTCTGATATGATTGCTCACTTGAGTGACTTGTTATTTAGAATCTCAAATGATGTTAGAGGTGTGGGGAAGCATGCTTCTATGGTTCAAACTCAGTTAGAACAAGTTGCTAAATCTCAAAGAGAGTTGTTAGATGAAATGAATAATAATATCAATGATCATGCTGTTAGAGTAATGACTAGAGGAGGTGGGATGACTCAGGAACCACTTTATCCTGAGGGACACCCAAAAAGAATTGAACAAGACTCTCAAAGGGTTAACACTGATGCACGTAGTCCGTCTAAAAAGAAGAAGAAGAAGAAAAATGATAGGACTTTGCATGTCTCTAGTGAACCTGAAGCAGAAAAACCTCCTGATAATGATAATGAAGTCTCTATCTCTGATGCTGAAACTCAATATGGTAGTGAACACTCACCTTCTGATAATGAAAAAGATAACGGTGAGGTTCATGAAGATACTCAAACAAATAATAAAGAACCAAACAATGATGTTGAGATAGAACCAACAGTTGATCTTGATAACCCACAACCCAAGAATAAAAGATATGATAAAAGAGACTTTGTTGCTAGAAAACATGGTAAGGAAAGAGTACCATGGGTTCAAAAACCTATGCCCTTTCCACCTAAGTCAAATGAAAAGAAAGATGATGAAGAATTTGAATGCTTTGCTGAAATGCTGAGGCCAGTCTTTTTTGCGTACTCGCTTGACTGATATCTTGAAAATGCCTCCTTATGGAAAGTACATGAAAGACATCATCACCAATAAGAGAAAAAGACCGGAAGCTGAAATCTCCACCATGCTTGCTAATTATACTTTTAAAGATGGAGTACCTAAAAAACTTGGAGATCCGGGAATACCAACTATACCTTCCTCTATCAAAAGAAATTATGTGAAAACTGCTTTGTGTGATTTGGGAGCTGGCGTTAGTGTTATGCATTTCTCTTTATGTAAAAGACTTGATTTGAATAAACTCACACCTACTGAAATATCTTTGCAAATGGCTGACAAATCAACCGCCATACCTATCGGTATTTGTGAGGATGTGCCCGTTGTTGTTGCTAATGTTACTATTTTGACTGACTTTGTTATACTTGAAATGCCCGAGGACGACCCTTCTTGAATACTGCAGGAGCTGTTATTGATTGCAATAAAAGCAAGGTCACTTTTCATATCAATGGTAATGAGCATACGATGCACTTTCGAAAGAAACAATTCCAAGTGAATGGAATTAATGTTATTGAAAAATCTCCGACAATCACAATTGGAAGTTTTCAACTACCTCTACCTACTGTTAAAAATAAATATGAGATTCTTATTGTTGGGGACATTCATATCCCCATTGAGGTAACTTAGTGATTTACGAAAGTTCTTCGGTTTCATGCTAACCGAAAGAGGTTGTTAATAAGACTTGATCAACCTTATTAATGGATCATTTTTGAGAGGTATGAAGTTGATGGATTTAGTGAGCACTACCTTCTGTCCCTACCTTTTGTTTTCTGTTTTATTAGTTAAATAAAATAAAATGCCATGTTTTGTCTGTTTTCTGAATTTCTCTTGCAATAAAAAAATGACCCAAAAATAAAAGTTCTCAGAATGCTCTGAAAATTGAATATAATTTTTTGCTGAATATTTAAGAATTTTTGGTGCAAATAACATCAGAGGGAGGTGCACCAAGTGGGCACAACCCATCTGGGTGTGCCAGGACCCCCAGGCGCTCCCTGGTGGGTTGTGGTCCCCATGTGCGCCCCCTCACTTATCTCTTCATCCCACATCACCACCTACCTCCAGAAAAAATTCACCATTGCTCTTTCTCTCATGTTCTTGCTCTCAAACCCGTGGATTTCGATCTCTTTGCTCGAAGCTCCATTTCCAAAACTGTCAGGGGATTGTTGCTTGGTATGTGACTCCTCCGTTTGTCCAATTAGTTTTTGCTTTAGTAGTTTATATTTCGCATAATTAGTTGCTCTTGGTGCTGCTGTAGATGAGCTTGCATGTTGAATTCTTAGAGTTCTAAGTTGTTTGAAAGCTTGCTATGGCCTCTATGTGCATACCTATGAGTAGTTGCTATCAATCTTGTAAAGTTTTGTTGAGAAAATTTTGTGGACTAAAAATTTCAGAATTTTGTTCATAGGAAAAAGATGAGTATCTTTAGGAAGTTTGATTCCAAGAACTCCAAGGGAGTGATTAGGGAGTCATCTGACATTGATCTCCATACCCGGAGAATGGCGGAGGTACAACCGTGTGAATGGCCGCATAACCCGTTCATGGAAGGGGCCAAAATCCTTCAGGAGTTTGCACAATATGCTGCTAATGCCGGCCTCACCGACTTCATCACAGCTGAATGTGAACAGTATGATCTCCTCACAAATTCCTTTGTGCAAAGTTTTTATTTCCTTCCTAGGAATATTCCCCCTGAAGTGCAGTTTAACTTATATGCTGAACCACATCAGATACCACTTACTGAATTTTGTGACATATGCTTGATCCCTTCTGATGAGAGTTTAGTAGAGCCTAGGCATGCAGAGTTTGAAGGCTTTTATCATACTCTGTCTGTAGGGGATGAGAGAGGGGTGTCAAGTGTCACCGCTACTAGCATGCATTTTCCTGCCGTGCATTATTTTGCTCTATTCATTGCAAAGTGTTTGCTTGCTAGAGAGAAGGTGGGTGCACTCAGTGCCCCAGACCTTGCTGTTTTACATCGTGCACTCCACGGCGACACCTCTTATAGCTTGGGAGCTATTGTGGCATGTCGCCTGCATATTAATAGATCCAAGGGTAAAATACATGGTGGTATTTATGCTACTCGCTTGGCGGCTCGCTCTAACATCCAGATATGCCAACATGATTATCCTTTACCCAATGTTTACCTAGATCGTGCAACCATGGAACACCACCAGTTTATTGCAGGTGATTACCCTAACATTCATGTTCCTTATAACTTGGTTTTTAGTGAAAACACTCGTGATATTATTCCATTGCCTGCACCTTCTTTGTTTGATCCTATTGTCAGGGGCGGATACATGATTATGCCTGCGGCCACCGTCGCCTACCGGAACAACCTAGCTGCAGCACAGGCAGAGCCTCAGCAATGGGATCCACAGGTACCCGCTCCTCAGCATTTCAACGTAGGACCCCATGGTTTCTTCGACTGACTGATGACCAAGTTAGGCCAAAAGCCTAAGCTTGGGGAGTACGTATTTCTCACCGACATTACATTCATGTTCACACATTTCATTTGTCGGTGTTCACACTTTTTCATTGTATTATCCATGCTAAATTTATTTTCTCGCTTTCTTCTTGTGTGCTTGAAAAACTTTGAGAAAATCCAAAAATATATTTCCCGCTTCTTTTCGGTTTTTCCTCCTAGTTTAAATTGTTGTAGCACTAAAAAGAAAACCCAAAAATATTTCCTTGATCTTCTTTTACTTGTTGGGAGCTTTCCCATGTAAATAGTTTTTCTCATTTTTGTTTTTCCCTTTTATTTGCTTGTTCAAGAAAAAACCAAAAACTCCAAAAGTATTTCAGTGTGTTTCTCTGAATTTCTTTTGTTTTTATTGAGTCATACCGAGGAGAAGACCACGGTGAAAATGTTGAGTTTATCTCATATGCATTATTGTTGATCTAACAAAGAGCCCATTCTACCTTGTCTTCTCCTTTTGAATAAAATGTTTGCAGATTCCAACTTAGTCCACGACACTCTTGCACTATTATTATTTTCATATCGTTTGGTCGTGCAAGTGAAAGGCAATAATGACGATATTTGATGAACTGGCCGTGGCAGAGAGAAACGGTTATGAACTCGACTTGTTCTATTTTTGTAAATGTGTTTAACCTAGTATCCATGATTCAGCCCATTATGATTAAACATGTTTGCAATGACAATTAGATATTATAGTTTCTCATGCTATGCTCAAGTACCTAGGAGTGGATAATGATTTGTCTTGGATGTCAACATTGCATTAAAATGATTGTGATGTAGTATGATGATATGGTATCCTCCTCTGAATGTTCGAGTGGCTTGACTTGGCACATGTTCATGCATGTAGTTGAATCAAAACCAACATAGCCTCTATGATATTTATGTTCATGGTGTTCATATCCTACTCATTCTAGTATCCAATATTACTTATGCATAATGCATGTTCATGACCGTTGTTACTCTCTAGCTGGCCGCTTCTCAGCCTATTTGCTAGCATTCGCCTGTACTAAGTGGGAATTCTGCTTGTACATCCAAAACTAGAAACCCAAGTTATTCCAGATGAGTCCACCATACCTACCTATATGCGGTATTACCATGCCGTCCTAAGTAAATTTGCATGTGCCACCTCTAAAAACTTCAAATAAATATCCTTTTGTGTGTGCCTGGATTGTTCATAGAGCGTCAGGAGGTAGTCAGTATCTTCCATGCTAAGCGGGTTATTCTCAGGTTGAGTGTTTATTCACTCGCCATTGCGCGAGAAGGGGGCGGTAATAGGGATGCCCAGTCCCAAACTGCAAAAAGAATTGAGCTTACAAATAATAATAAAAACTCCGACGGAGTAATAGCCTTTACTTTATCGCTTGGGAAGCACCGCTAATGTGTTTATCATGGAAGATATTGATAACTGATGGTCGCGAAGTAAACAAGAAGGGTGCATTTCTCAAAATATCATTTACCTCTGTTTTAAAAACTTGAGCTCTGGCACCGCTTTAAATCACTGCTTCCCTTTACGAAGGGACTATCTATTTACTTTTATGTGGTGTCATCACCTTCTAAAATAAGCGCCAGAACCTGGGAGCACTGCTGTCATGCTTATGCATTGTGTGTAGCTAATGTTGGGTGCATCATAACTGGATCTTTTCTACCATGAATTACAATGTTTAGTCGCTGCTTGAACTTTGGAGGTGCTCTGCATTTATGTTTTGCTGTCTCAGAAAGGGCTAGCGAGATACCACTATTGTCATATTATATCATGGTTACTTTGATAACGTGTTGCTGTTGGAGATATCTTATTATTGCTCACTAGCTGATTATGTCATTGATATGAGTTAATATAATTTTTAAGAGTTATTGTCGACATGGTTAGTTATAATATTGGCTGAAAACCTGGGTGCTGTTTAAGATTTTTCACTTTCAGTTTATCAACTGAATTGCTTGAGGACAAGCAAAGGTTTAAGCTTGGGGAAGTTGATACGTCCTCGTCGTATCTACTTTTCCTAACGCTTTTCCTCTTGTTTTGGACCCTAATTTGCATGATTTGAATGAAACTAACCTGGACTGATGCTGTTTTCAGCAGAACTACCATGGTGTTGTTTTTGTGCAGAAATAAAAGTTCTCGGATTGGAACGAAACTTTGCGGGGATTTTCTATACAATAAAAGATAATTTTTGAAGCCAAGAACCACCGGAGGGGGGCACATGGGTGGCAACAACCCACCAGGGCAAGCCACCCCCTCCAGGCGCGCCCAGGTGGGTTGTCCCCACCTGTGGCCCCGCAGACCCTGTAACCGATGCTATAGAATCACATTTTTCCAGAAAAACCAGGGAGAAAGAATTATCGCGCTCCATGAGATGGAGCCGCCACCGTCCCCTGTTCTTCATCGGGAGGCCAGATCTGGAGTCCGTTTGGGGCTCCGGAGAGGGGGATGTTCTATCTTCCTCATCACCAACCCTTCTCCATCACCAATTCCATGATGCTCCCCACCGGGAGTGAGTAATTCCTTCGTAGGCTCGCTGGTCGGTGAGGAGTTGGATGAGATTCATGATGTAATCGAGTTAGTTTTGTTAGGCTTGATCCCTAGTATCCATTATGTTCTGAGATTGATGTTGCTATGACTTTGCCATGCTTAATGCTTGTCACTTTGGGCCCGGGTGCCATGATTTAATATCTGAACCATTTATGTTATCACCATTATGTCCATGTTCTAGATCCGATCTTGCAAGTTATAGTCACCTACTACGTGTTATGATCCGGCAACCCCGGAGTGACAATAGTTGGGACACTTCCCGGTGATGACCGTAGTTTGAGGAGTTCATGTATTCACCGTGTGTTAATGCTTTGTTCCGGTTCTCTATTAAAAGGAGGCCTTAATATCCCTTAGTTTCCAACAGAACCCCGCTGCCATGGGAGGGTTGGACAAAATATGTCATGCAAGTTCTTTCCATAAGCACGTATGAGTATTTACGGAATATATGCCTACATTATATTTATGAACTGGAGCTAGTGCCGTATCGCCCTAGGTTATAACTGTCACATGATGAATATCATCCAACAAATCGCCGATCCAATGCCAAGGATTTTCCTACATATTGATCTTGCTAAGTTACTACTCCTGCTGTTACTGTTGCCCTTGCTACAAAATCACTGCTATTACTGTTACCGTTACTACTGCTGTTGCTATTACTATCAAAACTATCATACTACTTTGCTACTAATCACTTTGCTGTAGATAATTAATCTCTAGGTGTGGTTGAATTGACAACTCAGCTGCTAATACTTACAAATATTCTTTGGCTCCCCTTGTGTCAAATCTATAAATTTGGGTTGAATACTCTACCCTCGAAAACTATTGCGATCCCCTATACTTGTGGGTTATCACAGAGCACGCCGCGGCCGCCTCAACATCTAGCAACCACGTGGTCAACCTTCTGGCACCCAGTGGGAGGCGCGACGACGCATTCATCAGACACGATGGTGATATCTTGACCGTGTGTGATAATGGGGAGACACGTACATGTACATCTGAGAACGCGGGCCCATGTTTCGGGCTTCCGATGCGTGGCATACGGTTGATCCAAAAGAACTATTTGCGATGTGCCAGAACAACAGAAACGGGCTTTGTAGGCCCAGAACCATCAATAAATTTTGACCTTGTTTCTCGTCACATTGCAGATTACGACGCAATAAGTAATTGCAAATCTGTTCACACCGATCAAACTAATGTGTGTTCACATTTAGCACTGGGCTATAAAAACTACCCACTCGAAAATTATTTCACAGTCCCTCTCCTCATCACGCACAAAACTGGTCTTTCCTATCAAGTCATCACTACTAGAAAAAATGTTGTTAGTGGCGCACCTATTTTGGCTATTAATGGCGCACTATAGGTGCGCCAGTATTATCACGCCACTACTAATAAATAGTAATGGCACACGCCTGGTGCACCACTATTAATCTACATAACAGTGGCGCACCACCTGGTGCGCCATTACTATCCCAGACACTAATGGCGCAGCTAAAGTGTGCCATTACTAGGCCCAGAAGTGCGCCACTGCTGTTACTCCAAGGGGCCATGTGTACCTTGTGCCTCGGTCATTGTACGTCTTCTCAATAAAGGTTTTGTGCTCTATCACCCAAGGATCGACCACATCTATGTGTTGTAGCGCGACTAGGTTTGCTCTTTCAAAGTCGGCGAGTCGACCCTTGAAGTCGACATGCATTTCGCGGCGACCCTCGTGGTGACCCCATCCAGCGAGCCTGCCGAGGTGCCTGTTGACGGGCAGACCAACGGGGTTCTCGATGCCTAGATAATTCGTGTAGAAGGAGATGCACTCTTCGGTCAGAAAGCCCTTGGCTATGCTTCCATCTGGACGTGCCCTGTTGTGAACGTATCCTTTGATGACACCATTCATCCTTTCGAACGGCATCATGGTGTGCAGGAACGTCGGCCCGAGTTGGATGATATCCTCCACGATATGGACCAGCAGATGCACCATAACGTCGAGGAATGTGGGCGGGAAGTACATCTCAAGCTCGCATAGTATCACCACGATCTCTTCCTGTAGCCTTCTGAGTTGCCTCACGCCAACCAACTTCCGAGAGATGACGTCGAAAAAGTTGCATAGGCAAATAGCATTTCACGGATGTGCGCATCCATGATCCCATGGATTGCAACTGGAAGTATCTGCGTCATCAGCATGTGACAGTCGTGAGACTTCATCCCGCTGAACTTCTGCTTCGCTGAGTCTAGGTATCTGCTTATCTTCCCCGCGTAACCGTAACCCCCCCCCCCCCCCCCCCCCCCCCCCCCCCCCCCCCCCCCCCCCCCCCCCCCCCCCCCCCCCCCCCCCCCCCCCCCCCCCCCCCCCCCCCCCCCCCCCCCCCCCCCCCCCCCCCCCCCCCCCCCCCCCCCCCCCCCCCCCCCCCCCCCCCCCCCTCTGCCCTTGCTTTTGGCCCATCTTTGGTCCTCTCTGGCATGTTGAGCAGGGTACCAAGCAGACTCTCGCACACGTTCTTCGTGATATGCATGACATCAAGGCTATGAGGCACACGGAGGAACTTCCAGTACGGCAAGTCCCAGAAAACAGACCTCATTTTCCATACCTTCAGCAGTGGCTCTGGCGCCTTTCGCTTCTTTCCCGGCGGTGGGCACTCTTTCCAATTTTTCAATAGCTCGTCTATTTCCTCGCCGCTCCTCGTACCTGGGGGTCTTCGGGGTTCAGTTTCACCATCGAACAGATCCTTGCGTTTTCTCCATGAGTCATCGTCGCAAATCCACCTTCGATGTCCCATGAACACGGTTTTCGAAGATCCGGGATCTCTATCTAGCTGGAGATACGTTGTGTCATCCATGCACCTGACGCATGCACAAAATCCGTGGACCACCTGCCCTGCGACATATCCGTAACCGAGATAGTCGTGCACCGTCGTGAGCATTGCGGCTCTCATAGGGAAATATTCTTTCGCTGCGGCGTCCCACGTATTGGCTGGCGTTTTCCACAGCGTGTCTAGCTCCTCTTTCAGCAGCCCCAGATACAGATTCATGTCGTTCCCTGGTTGTTTTGGCCCTTCAATTAGTGTACTCATGTGAATGTACTTCCTCTTCATGCACATCCAGGGGGGAAGGTTGTACATCCACACAAACACATGCCAGGTGCTATGTGTGCTTCTTTGGCTGCCAAACGGATTGACTCCATCGGTGCTCGCGCCCAGCATGATGTTCCTTGGATCGTCCCCAAATTCTGGGTGTTCGAAGTTCAACGCTTGCCACTGGCTCGCATCCTTAGGGTGACTCAGCATCTTGTCTTTTTTATTTATCTCCGGATCATTTCCGTCATCTTCTCGCTTCTTCTCCTCCCTATCCGCGTGTCAACGCAGGAGCTTTGCTTGCTTAGGGTCCATGAAATACCACTGCAGATGAGGAGTGATCGGAAAGTACCACACCACTTTACGAGGAGCTTTCTTCCTCTTCTTGTATCGAGTGACGCCGTACACCGGACATATGGTAGACTCCGCGTGCTCGTCCCGATAAATGATGCAATCGTTCATGCACACATGGTATTTCACGTGCGGTAAATCCAGAGGGCACACGATTTTCTTCGCCTGCTTGAAACTGGTCGGGCACTTGTTCCCCTTGGGAAGACGTTCGTGCCAGAATGACATGTTCTCGTCGAAGCATGCGTCGGTCATTTTGTGTTTTACCTTCATCTCCAGAGCCATGAGCGTTACTTTCAGGCGGGTATCCTCGGGCCTGCATCCTTCATACAATGGAGTAACCGCGTCTATCTCCAGTTGATCCAGCTTGGCTTTCTCTCGGGCGGCAGCTCTTGCGTTACCCGTCTGCTTGAGAAGCAGCTCTTGAATATGAGGGTCCTGCACCCAGCCCATTGATGGTCCATCGTCGTTTGCTCCGGCATCTTCATCCTCATGATCATGCCCTTTGTCTTGATCTTCCTCATCATCATGTCCGGCATCTTCTACATGATGACTGTGTCCTGCATCTACTTCGTGATCATGTCCTGGAGATTCTTCGTCTTCTCGCCCGCCCTCGCCGCTATTGTCTTGCTGCCCTTCCTTATTTCTTGCTCGGCCCCCATGGACGACTTCATAATCATCTTCATAACCTTGCCACCGATAGCCATCCATGAAACCACGCACGAGCAGGTGGTCCCGCACCTGTCTGGAATCCGGGTCCATAAGGCTCTTCAGCTTGCATCTTCGACACGGACATCTTATCTCCGTCTCATTCTTTTGAAGCATCTCGGCCTTCGCGGAGCTCAAAAACCTATTCACGATGCCTTCGGTCATCATGCAGACCATGGTCGCCTGCGGGGTAGAGCAAAACGATATTTTAGAACCAAATTTTTTTTGGCATGACTTTGCCTAAAAATAGGACCAAAAAGAATGCATAGTGCCAAATTCTCGCCGAAACGGAAATGAATCAGCATTCCGGCAAAATATTGGCAACTATCGCATTTCAAATACCGGTACCTGCAAACACAAACATATGCAACACCACAAACATACGTAGATCTAGGCCATAAAAAGTGTGTACGTTGGAGGGAGAAAAAAAGTAGATCTAGAACATAAAGAAAGCTTTCCCCTTACTTACCTATCAAAAAAAGGAAATTTAACCACTTAATTTGGGTGAATCTATAGTGCAAATGAGGTGAGGAGGAGGAGGCAGCCGAGACCAAGCTTGGTAGAGGTGGAGAGAATGAAGTGGGGAAAGTGAGTGTGGTAGGTGGCTGTCAAAAATATCTAGCTGCTCTCAGGTTACCAATGGCGCACCTCCTAAGAATGCGCCATTGGTAACCAGGGTTACTAATGGCACACCTGGTGTGTGGTGCGCCATTACTAGTTTTGAAAAAAAATTGAAAAAAAAATTGTTAGCAGTGGCGCACCGTGGGTGTGGTGCGCCATTACTAGTTAAAACTAGTAATGGCGCACTATACCCTGGTGCGCCAGTGCTAAGTCTGGGAAGGGTGTGGGGCCAGGAAAAAACTAGTAATGGCACACCACACACCAGGTGCACCATTAGTAATATGGCCAATAATGGCGCACCTATATCTGGTGCGCCACTGCTATATAGCAGTGGCGCACCACATACATGGTGCGCCATTAATGTCCATATTAGCTATAGCCATTTTTCTAGTAGTGCATTCCGCCATGACCGGTAGGAGGAGTTTCGGGTGGACATATAACTAGGCAGCAAAGACCAAGGACGTGGAAGCACTAGAGAGGTCCCGCCGCGAAGCTACAGGCACAGTAGAGATGTCCCGGCGCGCCGCGGAGCCCTCGAACTAGCTCTCACAGGCACGCGAGGGCTCTCACAAGCGCACTCGCCGCATCGGTGATTGCGACGAGCTAGCGTTGCTGAAGTCCTTGGCCAGCGACGATGACATTCTCGCTGGCTTCATTAAGCAGCAGGAGTTGGTCGACGGCTTGATGAAGCTGCTCGAGATCAGCGATGCCTCGGTTGAGAAGGCGACCGACCTCATCGAGCAACTCATGGGTGACAATGCGAAGCTCCTCAAGGCGCTCACCGAGAAGGAGGAGGAGGCCGCCGGTTGGAAGATGCTGCATGAGCAGAGCAGTGCCTCGGGGATGACGCTAACAATGGTCATCGAGGTATTTATGGGTGACTTGAGGAAGCTCCAGAGGTGGAGGAATCCATGGCTGCTTTTAAGCAAAGTCGTGAGGAATTGAAGAAGGAGCTGGAGGATGTCATCGCCCGACGATCCATCGAGGAGTAGAGACAGTAGCTACCCTCTTTTGTTTCTGTTATTCCATGTTGCCTATAGAAAACAAAGTTCTAGGCGAGAAGAGGCATCGATTATCGTTTCGCCCACAAGATGGGCATGTTTCCCTACCGAAACCACGAGGGTTGCGAGAAGCTTCGGTTAATAAGAGGCTTGTAATATAGCTTGGCCCAAATTGGACAATTATTTTACCATGACATATATGTGCCATGTAGTGACACCATGCTAAGTTTCATGATTTCCTGGTGAGTTTTGGATTTATAGAGATTTAAAAATCGAGATTTGCAATGTTTGTGGCCAAGCCAGGACGCCGAGACGGTTGAATTCATTCCCATACCTTCTGTGGGACCTAAACATGCACCCCAAGGACACATGTACATTTTTTCTAGCCATTTTGGTGCACTGGAGCATGTATTTGTAGTTCGGATTTGAATTATGGACATTAAATGCCTAGAAAACTAAATTAATGAATAAAAAAGGTCAAACGAACCCTGAATAATTTCAACATTTAGAGCGAATCTCCCCTTGTTCCATGTTGCATGTAGAATAAAATACAAGGATAGAAGAGGGGGCGATTATCGTTTTTCCCACAAGGGGACATGTTTCCCTATCGAAACCACGAGGGTTCTTGTGACAGGCTCCGGTTTGTAAGAGGTTTGTAATAAAGCTTGGCCAAAATTGGAAAATGTTTTTACCATGACATATATGTTCCATGACGTGACACCATGCCAACTTTCATGACTTTCTGGCGAGTTTTTGATTTATCGGGATTTAAAAACCAAGATTCAAATGTTTGAGGACGAGCCAGGACACCGGTACGGTTGTAATTCATTCCCATTCCTGGCATGGGACCTAAACATGCACCCAAGGGCACATGTATAATTTTTCTAGCCATTTTGGTGGACTGGAGCATGTATTTGTAGTTCAGATTTGAATTATGGATATTAAATGCATATGAAACTCAATTAGTGTATAAAAATGCAAATGAACCATGAATAAGTTTAAATTTCAGCACGGATATCCTGTCGTTCCATGTTGCCCGTAGAACAAAATATAAGGCGAAAAGAGGCAGTGATTATCGTTTCACCCACAAGGGGGATACGTTTCCCTATCAGAACCACGAGGCTACTTTGAGAGAAGCTCTGGTTTGTAAGAGGTTTGTAATAAAGCTTGGCCCAAATTGGACAATGTTTTTACCATGACATATATGTGCCACGACGTGGCACCATGCCAACTTTCATGACTTCTTGGGGAGTTTTGGATTTATGGGGATTTAAAAATTAAGATTCCAAATGTTTGAGGACTAGCCAGGATGCCGGTACGGTTGTAATTCATTCCCATTCCTGGCATGGGACCTAAACATGCAGCCAAGGACACATGTATAATTTTTCTAGCCATTTTGATGAACTGGAGCATGTATTTGTAGTTCAGATTTGAATTATGGACATTAAATGACTAGGAAACTCAATTAGTGTATAAAAAGGCCAAACGAACCCTGAATAAGTTTAAATTTCAGCACGGATATCCTGTCGTTCCATGTTGCCCGTAGAAGAAGATACAAGGCGAAAAGAGGCAGTGATTATCATTTCACCCACAAGGGGGACACGTTTCCCTATCGAAACCATGAGGATTCTTTGAGAGAAGCTCTGGTTTGTAAGAGGATTGTAATAAAACTTGCGCCAAAATGGACAAAAAAATTCCTTGACATATATGTGCCATGTTGTGACACCATGCCAAGTTTCACGATTTTCGGGTGAGTTTTGGATTTACAGGGATTTAAAAACCAAGATTCTTCTCACGAAATGTTTTCAAATAGCACACGGTTCACTCACGAAAGCCGTGTGCCTAACAAACCGTGGCCGATGCCCCTTGCTGCATGCACGATCTGAGTCGTGCGTTCTAATTGGCCAGAACCCAAAGCCCACGGTTCGTACGTCTGCACTGTTGGATGCTCCCGGATCAAATGGCAATCCTCATCCCTTTCGACAGCACATGCAATATATGGGTAAGCACTGTGTGCATGCGTCGTGCTACCTCACACTTCCTTCTCTACTAAGTTTTCTATATTAATGTTGTTATATATCCAAACACGCTACCATTTCCCCCCACTCCTCTCATTGGTTTCCCACCTCTTCTCCCATCATTTTCCCGCTGCAAGTGTCACTGCTCATTGAAGGCTAGGAGGCGACACACCGGCCATGTAAATATCACACACAGTTTCTAAAAACACAAATGTGTGTGATAGGAGGGAGTAGGTCCCATAGGGTGACCAGCGTGAAATGCCTTAAAGGCAAGGAGGCAATTCCTATCAGCAAGGGGTGGCTTCCCATCCGCTAGCCTAGTCGAATAGAACGCAAAAGTTAAGTGTGCTCGGGCTGGAGTAGTCTAAGGATGGGTGACCCGATGGGAAGTTGCATATCTCAAGCTTTATTTAAACGCTATGACACGGTCATTATAGAGATAAATGTCTCTATAGTGACCTGTCATGGCGATTATATAAACCTTGGGATCCTTGTTTTGATAATTTTTAGACTATGTTTTATTGATTATTTTTTGGTCTAAAAAATCAAAGAATGATTGACTCTATAGTGACCTGTCATGGCGATTATATAAACCTTGGGATCCTAGTTTTGCTAATTTGTAGACTATGTTTTTATTGGTTATTTTTTGTTCTAAAAAATCAAAGAATGATCGACATCTGTAGGCCCACACAAATTATCCCTTTGACTCAATGCACGAGAAGTGTTTACTCTTTGCTCCTTATGCAATGTTAGAGCAAATCAAGTTTCAGCACATGCGTTGGACGGAACCCAGCCCCTACCCGCCGCATCCGCCTCAAAGTTGTGTTCCCGACATCGTACATCTTTAACCTGGCCGCGCGGGGGGGGGGGGTACGATGTTCAGTTTGTAATGTTACTGATGTAGTTGGTGCCCCATCGAACGTGTGCTTTCGAGATTTGAACAAATCACACACCAAACCCATACACTTTTTCAGGTCACATGCAGGTTATAGGGGGCCGAGTGTTCTGATCGAGCACGTCTCCCTTGTGAGGTTTATAGAAGCCGCACATATCTGTGGGCTCCCCGAGGTATATACATTATCCTTGACCGATAACGAGGGGGCCCACACAATCTATCCCTTTGAACCAACAACGAGAAGGGTTTGACCATGATGGTTTCCTATTGCTATGTGTGCCATGTTAGACCAAATAAAGTTTGAGAGCATGCATTGGACGACACCCCCCCGCCGCCTCAAAGTTGGGAAACTGACATCATACGTATTGAACCAGGCTTGGGGTCGGGTATGGTGTTCGGTTTGTAATATAGTTGGTGGCCCATCGAAGTTGTGCATTTGGGATTTAAACACATCACACACCACTGTACCCATACATATTTTCAGGCCGCATGCAGTGTATATGGGTTTTTCTGATTGACCACGTCTCCCTTGTGCAGTTTTTTGTGATGATACGCATATCTGTGGGCTCCCCGAGTGTATATACATCATCCCTTTGACCGATAACGAGGGGTATGTGTTGGCCATGAATGTATTCCTCCTAGTTCGTGTTAGGGCCGGTCACTGTCACATGTCGTTCAACCAAAGCTCGAGCTCATGCATTGTCAAGATTCCCTCCCACATGCTTGGATTGCTGGGTTTGACACGCACCACATCTAAATTATACATTATTCTATATTGAAAACACACATCACCCCTTCCAACGTACATCATTTTGGGCCACATGCAAGAGGTGCTGGTTTTGTGGTCCCTCACGTGCGATTTTTTATGATGGTTCAATCTATTGGCCCAAGCGCTTTATCGACTACAACAGTTGTCATTTGACCAAATGATAGATTCACTGGTCCGTCTTATGGTCAGTCATGGCGACATGCATGTATGACCAAAGTATCATTACGTGCATCCACCCCGCTAACATGAAGTGGGTGGTGGGTCAAGCACCCTAGCTAGCTACGACATTATGTCGTTATTGATATATCCAAGGGTGCTTTTGGGTTTGCAAGGAAGGTGCCACCAAAGTTGTGCATTGTGTATTTAAAGTTTTAAATATCACACCCTATATTCCTACATATATTTGGCCACTTCCAGGTGGTTCTTGACTTCTGGCCCCTCTCATCGATCTTCGACGACGCGCCCAAACATGGGCCCGCGCGGTTAAAGTTGTGCATTGGAATTTTGAACATCACAGAACACCCTATTCACTCATATATATTTGGGCCACATGATGGTGTGGCTGTCTTCTGACCCTCTCTAATGTTTTTTGTTGTTGCAAAGACTCTGATGACGCTGAACGGGCACGGGTATAATGTCCTAACCATGTGCGATGCAAGTGCGCTGTGAATCACCACGACTACGCAAGCATGAGCAAAGGTGGAGGTACTAGCTCAACCGTGTGCGATGTAAGTGCGCTGTAAAATCACCACAACTGCGCAAGCGCGAGCAAAGGTGGAGGTACTGGATTAACCGTGTGCGATGCAAGTGCACTGTAAAATCACCACCTGCACAAGCTAAAGGCAGGTAGTTTATTTAGATTGAATTCCACGTCTGCGTCTCAAAATTAGGATGAACCGTGTGCGATAGACCAACTAGCTAGAAATCTAAAAACAAACTACCCACCTTGAGCGTTGCAAAAATCAGCGGTTCCGCCACTTTTCCTTATTATCATACACGCATATTCTTATTGGACCATGCGCGATCTTAGGTACTGACTCCCCGCATCAATTCCTTTACCCAAATTTTAGTGGCCGCCATACTTCAACCCGCCCACAGTCCTCCAGCACCGACCTTATAGTAAAATTGCAGTAGCCGAGGCATTTGATCCGTCGCCCTCCCTCGTCCACCACCATCTCCACCCACCATTACTAAAATTTTCAGTAGCCATGGCATATCCTCAGACCCCCCCTCCATAGTCCCCCACCCGGCCCCCTCCCCCCTCGAACCCTAGCTCGCCGCTACTGCCGGCGCCACCAACCCCTGCTGGTCTACCCATTCCTCCTACCTTAGATAATAAAGTTCAGGTTACCCAGCGATTCCCATACCGTCGCCCCACTCCCCTGAGTTTTTAGATGAGGCCTGTGGTGTCCCTCCCCACCAGATCCACATCCCCTGCTCCAAAATGTCGCAGCCTAAGCTCGACCATGTATCCCGGGGAGCCCGACGAGTGTTCGGCCAAGAAGAGGTTTATCATGGCCTCTCCAGCGGACATTGGTGAGGTGGCTGCCGTTCACCCCGACCTGTCGATCTTGGAGCAACACGTCACCGTGGAAGCCGATGAAGACATTGACTACGTGGCCATGCCGAAGGCTTCATGTCAGCGGGTTTGCGTATTACTGTATCTCAGGAAAGCTGGCTACGACATCAAGCTCGTCGACAGTGACAACTTCACGCAGGCCATGTCATAGGTTAAGTGGTCCATCCCCAACCCCTCTGGTTCAACCGCCGTCAATCTCTTTGACGTCCCTGCCGCTGATCTTCTCCGCCATGCGGTCAAGGATTTGCGATCCTTGTATGCCATTGAGCCCATTTTGTCATTTCTGAAGGACACGTTCTACGGCGGCGGCTTGGGATTCTCAATTGCCAAGTCAGATCTCATCGACCACGACCACGAGGAGGGCACCCACAAAGGTTCTTCCAAGGTGAATCAGCCCATCTGTGACATGAGAGAGCGCACCATGGGTCTGTGATCTTCCAACTAGAAGGATCCCGTCCATGACATGTGAGGCAACATCCTATCAACAAATCTTACCTTTTCTAGCTTGCCAACCTGTACCCTTTGTTGTAGTAGCATTTGCCGTGCAGTGTTTTAACTATGCCATGTTTAATTATTTCAGTTATGCAAAAATGTATTGTTCAATAGGGCTATGTGATGTTTAAGTATGAATTGTCCACTTCAGTTTCACGAATGGCTATATTTGGTTGTTTATAGTGAGTAGATGCCTTGTTTATCTGTATTTGGTTGTTAGGTTGGTTGCAGTGAGCATTTTTCCAGTTATCGAGCTGATGCCTTGTTTATATGTATTTGGTTGTTAGGTTGGTTGTAGTGAGCATTTGTCCAGTTATCAAGCAGATGACTTGTTTATCTGTATTTGGTTGTTAGGTTGGTTATAGTGAGCATTTGTCCAGTTTTCAAGCAGATGCCTTGTTTATCTATATTTGCTTGTTAGGTTGGTTGCAGTGAGCATTTGTCCAGTTTTCAAGCATATACCCTGTTTATCTGTATTTGCTTGTTAGGTTGGTTGAAGTGAGACTCTGTCCAGTTTTCAATGGCTATATTTGGTTGTTATGCTGATCATTTATGCCTTGTTTATTTCAGTCATTCACAATGTGATGTTCATTATGTGCAAGTCGAAACTGTGCCGCTCGACTCCATCAATACCAGTTTGAACGGCTATATTTGGTTCCAGTTATGCCTGGTGTAGTTAACACATGCCCTTTATTTCAGTTTTACACATTTATCCAGTGTGATGTTTAAGCATTACCTACGTTCTATTCATTTTCAACAATACCAGTTTGAATTGCAATATTTGATGGTTGTTAAGCCTGTTATCGGTAACATTGCCTTCCAGTTTATATCTACTTTAACAGCATGCTGAAACCAACACATTCAAGCTATCATTTGGAGATGATGTTATTTACCTTTGCTATATTTGTTTGATGTTAAGGTTGCTGTACTTATCATGCCTTTCCACTACTTATGCAGGACAACAACAGGAGTGACCACCATTTTCCACCAAGGTTAGTTTCATCCTTCGGCTTGTACTCCCCCCGTCGTTCCATAATGTAGTGCATATAGATCCAGGCCTGGACATTTGTTAGCTTCTAATATTGACTTGTTGCTTGTAGGTACATATGCCCTTGGCAAGGATATCCACATCAACCCTTTTTGCATATGGGGCAATGAGATATTCATGAACAAGCATCAAGTGGGGAAACTGATAAGGATTATTAGCAAAAAGATACGAATGGTGGCAAGCAAATTATTTGTTTATGCTCTATCCAACACAACTGTGAGCTGTAGGATGGTAACTACAAACTCTGCAACCTTCTCTTTTTACTGCCCATAATGAGTTGTCCCCCCCCCCCCCCCCCCCCCCCCCCCCCCCCCCCCCCCCCCCCCCCCCCCCCCCCCCCCCCCCCCCCCCCCCCCCCCCCCCCCCCCCCCCCCCCCCCCCCCCCCCCCCCCCCCCCCCCCCCCCCCCCCCCCCCCCCCCCCCCCCCCCCCCCCCCCCCCCCCCCCCCCCCCCCCCCCCCCCCCCCCCCCCCCCCCCCCCCCCCCCCCCCCCCCCCCCCCCCCCCCCCCCCCCCCCCCCCCCCCCCCCCCCCCCCCCCCCCCCCCCCCCCCCCCCCCCCCCCCCCCCCCCCCCCCCCCCCCCCCCCCCCCCCCCCCCCCCCCCCCCCCCCCCCCCCCCCCCCCCCCCCCCCCCCCCCCCCCCCCCCCCCCCCCCCCCCCCCCCCCCCCCCCCCCCCCCCCCCCCCCCCCCCCCCCCCCCCCCCCCCCCCCCCCCCCCCCCCCCCCCCCCCCCCCCCCCCCCCCCCCCCCCCCCCCCCCCCCCCCCCCCCCCCCCCCCCCCCCCCCCCCCCCCCCCCCCCCCCCCCCCCCCCCCCCCCCCCCCCCCCCCCCCCCCCCCCCCCCCCCCCCCCCCCCCCCCCCCCCCCCCCCCCCCCCCCCCCCCCCCCCCCCCCCCCCCCCCCCCCCCCCCCCCCCCCCCCCCCCCCCCCCCCCCCCCCCCCCCCCCCCCCCCCCCCCCCCCCCCCCCCCCCCCCCCCCCCCCCCCCCCCCCCCCCCCCCCCCCCCCCCCCCCCCCCCCCCCCCCCCCCCCCCCCCCCCCCCCCCCCCCCCCCCCCCCCCCCCCCCCCCCCCCCCCCCCCCCCCCCCCCCCCCCCCCCCCCCCCCCCCCCCCCCCCCCCCCCCCCCCCCCCCCCCCCCCCCCCCCCCCCCCCCCCCCCCCCCCCCCCCCCCCCCCCCCCCCCCCCCCCCCCCCCCCCCCCCCCCCCCCCCCCCCCCCCCCCCCCCCCCCCCCCCCCCCCCCCCCCCCCCCCCCCCCCCCCCCCCCCCCCCCCCCCCCCCCCCCCCCCCCCCCCCCCCCCCCCCCCCCCCCCCACCCCCCTATCGCAGTCACTCACTTGGCGACGGTTCCAAATGCCGTCGCGGAAAGGGGTTAAAAACCGTTTGTATAGCACCTCGCTGTACCAGTGTCAATTCCACCAACTTTTGCTTTATCCACCTCAATACCTCGTTCAGAGATTTGATGCCCCAAGAAAATACCTTCATTAACCATAAAGTGGCACTTATCCCAATTCAAGACAAGATTAGTTTGCTCACATCTCTGCAAAACTCGATCAAGGTTGCTTAAGGAATCATCAAAAGAAGTTCCGTAAACAAAAAAAATCATCCATGAGAACCTCAACAATCTTTTCACAAAAATCAGAGAATATAGCAGTCATACATCTTTGAAAGGTAGCAGGTGCATTGCATAAACCAAAAGGCATACGTCTATAAGCATGGGTTCCAAAAGGACAAGTAAATGTTGTTTTATCTTGATCAGGTTGTGAAACAGGTGTTTGAGAAAAACCAGAATATCCATCAAGAAAGCAGAAGTGTGTGTGCTTAGATAGTCTTTCTAACATTTGATCAATAAAAGGTAGAGGTTATGATCTTTTCTAGTTGCTTCATTTAATTTTCTAAAATCAATTACCATTCTATAACCAGTAACAATTCTTTGTGGAATAAGTTCATTTTTATCATTAGGAACGATAGTAATACCTCCCTTCTTAGGGACACAATGAACGGGACTTACCCATCTACTATCAGCTATGGGATAGATTGTACCTACTTAAAGAAGCTTTAATATTTCAGTTCTTACCACTTCTTTCATCTTAGGATTCAAATGTCATTGGTGATCAACAACGGTTTTAGCATCAGGTTCCATATTAATCTTGTGCTGACAGAGAGTGGGACTAATAATAACATCAAGAGTATACCCAATAGCAGCTCGGTGCTTCTTCAGAATTTTCAATAATCTTTCTTCTTCATGTTTTGAAAGGTTAGCACTAATAATAACATGATATATCTTTTTCTCATCAAGATAAGCATATTTCAAAGTGTCTGGCAATTGTTTTAATTCAAACACAGGATCACCTTTAGGTGGAGGAGGACCTCCTAGAGTTTCAATAGGCAAATTGTGTTTGAGCAGAGGTCGTTGTTCAAAGAAATTTTTATCTATTTCATTGCTTTCATGCGTATGCATATCATTTTCATGGTATATCAAATATTGTTCTAGTGGATCGGTAGGAGGTATGTCAATAGAAGCAAGACCAATTATTTCATCCTTACTAGGTAATTCTTTCTTATGAGGTTTTCTACTAAACTTGCAGAAATTAAACTCATGAGACTCATCACCAAAGCTAACACTAATAGTTTGTTTATGACAATCTATATTAGCATTGACAGTGTTCAAGAAGGGCCTACCAAAGATAATGGGACCAAAGTTATCTTGTGGGGAACCAAGAACTAGAAAATCAGTAGGATATTTTATTTTCCCACACAAGACTTCAACATCTCTAACAATCCCAAGTGGTGTGATGGTGTCTCTATTAGCAAGTTTAATAGTAACATCTATGTCTTCTATTTCAGCGGGTGCTATATCATTCATAATTTCTTGATATAAGGTAAAAGGAATAGCACTCACATTAGAACCTAAGTCACATAAACCATGATAACAGTGATCTCCTATTTTTACTAAGACAATAGGCATGCCAACAACATGTCTATGCTTATCTTTTTCATCAGGTTTAGCAATTCTAGTAGCTTCATCATAGAAGTAAATAACATGCCCATCAATATTTTCTACCAGGAGATCTTTAACCATAGCAACACTAGGTTCTACTTTAATTTGCCTAGGAGGTTTAGCTGCTTTAATATTACTTTTGCGAACCACACTTGAAACCTTAGCATGTTCCTTTATCCTTATAGGGAAAGGTGGGTTTTCAATATAAGCAGTAGGCACAACTGGATCAACATTGTAAATAATAGTTTCATCTTTGACTATGACCGGTTCTTTAATTTCTTCTTTAATAGCGGGATGATATTTAAACCACTTCTCCTTAGGGAGATCAACATGAATAGCAAATGATTCACAGAAAGAGGCTACTGTCTCAAAGTCAAGTCCATATTTAGTGCTAAACTTGTGAAAGGCATCAGTATTCATAAAAGATTTAACACAATCAAACTTAAGCTTAATACCCGACTCTTTACCTTCGTCGAGTTCCCAATCTTCAGAGTTGTGTTTAATTCTTTCTAAAAGATCCCACCTGAATTCAATAGTCTTCTTCATAAAAGAACCAGGATAAGAAGTATCAAGCATTGATCGATCATCATAAAAGAACCAGAGAGCTCATGATTGGGGCATGAATATAACATTGACTTAAGCCTCCCCCAAGCTAGAGTGATACTTTCTCCTTCACGAGGCCAAAAATTATATATATAATTCCGATCACGATGAACTAGATGCATATGATAATTTTTTTTGGTGAAATTCCAATTTTAGTCGATTCCAATTCCAAGATCCAATATCACCAACTCCCACATGGACTTGCTCTCATCCCAACACCAGTTTTGCCTTTAGCCAGAACTGCTTCAGATCATGTGCCCTGTGTGGTACAAATCAAAACTTCTATTCCTAAGGCCAAGGTCTTTCGATATGAAAATTATTGGACTAATTTACCTATCTTCCTTGATTGTGTCAGAGATTCTTGGAACAAAACCATTCATAGGAAATCTTCTACTGCTATTATCTCTGCAAAATTTAAAGCTCTTCGACAGGCCCTCAAACATTGGCACATTAGCCTTTCTAAGGTGAAAGCTCTGATTTCTAATTGCAATAAGGTCATCCTTTGCTTGGATGGATTGCAGGAATATAGGACTTTGTCTGGGCTAGAGGCAACTTTCAGAAGAATAGTTAAGCTCCATCTGGAGGAAATTCTTAAGTTGCAGTTTATATACTGGAAACAGAGATGTACCATCAGGAGCATTAAAGTGGGAGAGGAAAATACTAAGTTTTTTCATGCTATGGCTACTGAGCACTATAGGAGCAACTCTATTTCCAGCATAACTTCTGATGATGGACAGGTGGCCTCTTATCATGCCACAATTGCTGGGCTATTTCTGCAAGAATTTAAACAAAGGACGGGTTGTGCTAATGACACTCATATGGGCTTTGACATGCCAAATATTATCAAAAAGGTTGAGGGACTTGATGAGTTGACTAAGCCTTTTTCTCAGGAGGAAATTGACAGTGTTATTAAAGATATGCCTCCAGACAGAGCTCCTGGGCCTGATGGTTTCACTGGGCTCTTTCTTAAAAAGTGCTGGGATATTATTAAGGATGATTTTCTGCAATTGGTAAAAGAGTTTTCTGAAGGGCATCTTGACCTTGAGTGCATCAATAGCTCTTTCATAACTCTGATTCCAAAAAAGCTCACACCTGAGGGTTTGAATGACTACAGACCAATTTCATTGACCAACACTTGCTTGAAATTTCTCACTAAGCTCCTTGCCAATAGATTGTAGAAAGTGATTCTTTCTTGTATTCATAAAAACCAGTATGGGTTTATTAAATCTAGGTCTTTTCAGGACTGCTTAGCTTGGTGTTTTGAGTATATACATCAATGTTAGGCATCAAAAAAACCAATTGTCCTTCTAAAGTTGGATTTTACTAAGGCTTTTGATACTATTGAGAATGATGCCATTCTTAGGATTCTGAAGTACAAGGGTTTTAATGATAAATGGATTTTGTGGATGCAGTCCATCTTGTCATCTGGTTCCTCCTCTGTGCTACTTAATGGTGTACCTGGACATCATTTTAAATGTAAGAGGGGAGTTAGGCAAGGTGATCCAATGTCAACTTTGTTGTTTGTGCTTGCTGCTGATTTAATTCAGTCTGTGGTCAATGACATGTGCTCTAAAGGAATTTTGACTCTGCCAACCCAACTCACAGTCAGGATTACCCCATAGTGCAATATGCTGATGATACACTAATTGTGTTGCCTGCTTCTGATCACCAGCTCCTTGCTCTTAAAGACATGCTTGATGTTTTTGTTGCTTCAACTGGGTTGTCTGTGAATTTTGCAAAATCTCTAATGGTGCCTGTGGTTATGTCAAATGATGAAGTTAATAGGCTGGCTTCAATTCTGGGCTGTAAATTGGGGGTTATGCCTTTCACATATTTGGGTCTCCCCATGGGAACTACCAGACCCCCTCAATTTAGGATCTGATGCCCCTTGTGCATAGAATTGAAAGGAGGTTATCTGCCACTTCTTGTTTTCTAAACCAAGGGAGCAGGTTACAGTTGCTTCAGTCTGTTTTAACCTCCATGCCCATATATTTTCTCTGCACACTTGTCATTCCTCCTGGAATATTGAAGCAAATTGAAAGGATTCAAAGACAATGCCTTTGGAGAGGAAATTCTGATACTCCAAGGCAATCTTTGGATGCTTGGGATTTGGTATGTTTTCCTGAAAATAAGGGGGGTCTTGGTGTGCTTAATTTTAGAGTGCAGAATGAGGCTTTGCTTATGAAATTCTTGCACAAGTTCTATAATCACCATGACATTCCCTGGGTTTGTCTTATCTGGGATTCATATTATGATAACATTGTCCCTCATACTACCAGCCTATGTGGGTCCTTTTGGTGGCGTGATGTGTTTAAATTAGCACACAAATACTGTCAGTTGGCCTCTCCAAAGTTGGGTGATGGTAGGTCTATAATGTTCTGGACTTATAGTTGGGTTGTTGAGCTTAATGGTCCCTCCATAAGTGAAAAGTTTCCCAGGCTTTTTTCATTTGTTATTGATGGACAACTTTCAATGTCTGATGTTCTCTCCCAGGAGTTCCTCTCAGCTTTGCATCTACCTTTGTCTACCGAAGCGTTTAATGAGCTGGAATGTCTGCAGCAAATGATGAATGCATATGCTTGCTCTGAGGAACATGACTCCTGGATCTGGCCTTTCAATAAGGGGTGCTTCAGACCTAAATCTTTTTATGTGCACGTGCACCAAAATATTGTTGTTGATCCTATTTTCCACTGGATTTGGAAATGTTCACGCACTCTGAAAATTAAAATGTTTGGGTGGCTGTTGTTAAGGGATCGTTTGAATACTAGAGATATGCTACGGAGGAGGCACTGTCATGTGGAGGATCATTCTTGTGTGCTATGTCCATATCTCATCATGAGGATCTTGCCCCCCCCCCCCCCCCCCCCCCCCCCCCCCCCCCCCCCCCCCCCCCCCCCCCCCCCCCCCCCCCCCCCCCCCCCCCCCCCCCCCCCCCCCCCCCCCCCCCCCCCCCCCCCCCCCCCCCCCCCCCCCCCCCCCCCCCCCCCCCCCCCCCCCCCCCCCCCCCTGCTTGGAATATCTGGATTCTAAGGAATGGCAAGGTTTTTAGGAATGAAAGGCCTACCTTCAGAGCTTGGAGACACAACTTTATTCATGACATAACTTTGCTCTCTCATAGGATAAAATGTAAATTCAAGGATAGCCTTCTGACTTGGATTTCTAACATCCCCTATTAGTTCTTTGTTGCCCTGTTTGGGTTGTAAGTAAATCTTTTCTCTTTTCCACTTTTATTGTAAAGGACTTGTACAGGACTTTTGTTTCCTTTTGTTTCTTTGAATAAAGAGCTGTGAGGTTGTTGCCTTGCAGTATATAGTCAAAAAAAAGATCCAATATCACCGCATAGCCTATACCATGTCAATGCTTTTCCCTTCAAAGATAAAGGGAAAACTTTCTTCTTAGCTTCATCTCCAGATAAGCATGCAAGCTTAAATAATCCACAAATTTCATCCACATATATCAAGTGCATATCAGGATGTTCAGTTCCATCTCCTGCATAAGGATTAGCTAGCGGTTGTTCTATCATACCCAAAGGAATTTCATAACCAATATTTTTAGTAGGTGCAGTAGGTTGAGGGGAAACTAATTGTGGTTCCGGTGGAGGTGAAGATAGCCCGAGCAAACCCCTCAAAGGATGGTTCTCCATAGTAACAACTGACAATAAATTTCAGCACGTCCCCCCCCCCCCCCCCCCCCCCCCCCCCCCCCCCCCCCCCCCCCCCCCCCCCCCCCCCCCCCCCCCCCCCCCCCCCCCCCCCCCCCCCCCCCCCCCCCCATCAAGCGTAGTTCTTTTCATAAGTAAGAGTGTCAAACCCAACGAGGAGCAGAAGGAAATGACAAGTGGTTTTCAGGAAGGTATTTTCTGTAAGCACTGAAATTGTCGGTAATAGGTAGTTTGATAGCAAGATAATTTGTAACGAGCTAGTAACGGTAATGGTAAATGAAGTGTAGCATGGTAGCCCAATCCTTTTGTGGCAAAGGATAGGCCAAAATGGTTTCTTATAATAGGCAAAGCGTTCTTGAGGGTACACGGAAATTTTATCTAGTCACTTTCATCATATTGGTTTGATTCATGTTTGCTACTTTGATAATTTGATATGTGGGTGAACCAGTGCTTAGGTGCTGTTCTTACTTGAACAAACCTCCTACTTATCATTAACCCCCTCGCAAGCATCTGCAACTACGAGAAAAGTGTTAAGATAAAATCTAACCATAGCATAAACATTCAGATCCAAATCGGTCCTTTAGGAAGTAGCGCATAAACTAGGGTTTAAGCTTCTGTCACTCTAGCAACCCATCATCCCCCCCCCCCCCCCCCCCCCCCCCCCCCCCCCCCCCCCCCCCCCCCCCCCCCCCCCCCCCCCCCCCCCCCCCCCCCCCCCCCCCCCCCCCCCCCCCCCCCCCCCCCCCCCCCCCCCCCCCCCCCCCCCCCCCCCCCCCCCCCCCTTGCAACATGATTTCTCCCGTGACCTCAAGAACAAAAGTAACTACTCACAAATTATTATCATGCTCAAGATCAGAGGGGTATTAAATAGCATAATGGATCTGAACATATAATCTTCCACCAAATAAACCATTTAGTAATCAACTACAAGATGTAATCAACACTACTAGTCACCCGCAGGTACCAATCTGAGGTTACGGTAGAAAGATTGAACACAAGAGATGAACTAGAGTTTGAGAGGAGATGGTGCTGTTGAATATGTTGATGGACATTGGCCTCCCAAAGATGAAGGGGTTGTTGGTGATGACGATGGCTTCGGTTTCCCCCTCCGGGAGAGAAGTTCCCCAGGTGGAATCGCTCCTGCCCAAGTTTCGCCTCGAGACAGCGGCGCTCCGTCCCGAAAGTCCTCTCCTTATTTTTTCTAGGTCAAAATGACCTATATACCAGAAGATGGGCACCGGAGGTCGGCCGTGCTAGGCACAACCCACCAGGGCGCGCCTGGGAGCCCAGGCACACCCAGTCTTGTGCTCACCAGGTGGGCCCCCTCCTGTATTTATTTGCTCCAATATTTTTTATATAGTCCAAAACAATTCTCCTTCAATTTTCAACTCATTTGGAGATGTGCGGAATAGCTAACTCTGATGTAGCTTTTTCTGGTCCAGAATTCCAGCTGCCGGCATTCTCCCTCTTTGTGTAAACCTTGCATATTATGAGAGAAAAGGCATTAGAATTACTCCATATAGCATTATTATGCACAAAAACATAGTAAATAACAGTAGGAAAACATGATGCAAAATGGACGTATCACCGGTCATGGTCACATGTCGTTCAACCATAGTTTGAGCTCATGTGTTGTCAGGATTCCCTCCACACGCTCTGATTGGTGGGTTCGATCGACATCGTACCCTGCGTATCTCGTCCTTAATTACCTGGCTTTCATGGTTGTTGTCTGTATTGAGAGGTAGGCACCAAATCTAAATTGTACATTATTTGATATTGAAAACGCACATCACCCCTTCGAACGTACATCATTTTGGGCCGCATGCGGGCGGTGCTAGTTTTGTGGTCCCTCTTGTGCGATTTTTGGTGATGGTTCAATCTATTGGCCCAAGTAGTTTATATATATTCTATCCATTTTTTATCGACAACAACAGTTGTCATTTGACCAAGTGATAGATTCACTAGTCCGACTTATGGTAGGTCATGGCGACATGCATGTATGACAAAAGTATCATTACGTGCATCCGCCCCACCGACATGAAGTGGGAGGTGGGTCAAGCACCCTAGTTAGGTAGCTACGACATTATATCATTATGGATATATCCAAGGGTGCTTTTGGGTTTGCGGGGCAGGTGCCACCAAACTAGTGCATTGTGTATTTAAAGTTTTAAACATCACACCCTATATTCCTACATATATTTGGCCACTTCCAGGTGGTTCTTGACTTCTGGCCCCTCTCATCGATATTCGACGACACGCCCAACCGTGGGCCCACATGGTCAAAGTTGTGCATTGGAAATTTGAACATCACAAACCACCCTTTTCACTCATATATATTTGGGCCACATGCTGGTGTGGCTGTCTTCTGACCCTCTCTGACATTTTTTTGCTGCAAAGACTCGGATGATGCTCAACGGACACGGTGTACTGGCTTAACCGTGTGCGATGCAAGTGCGCCATGAAATCACCACGACTGCGCAAGCATGATCAATGGTGCAGGTAGTGGATTAATCGTGTGCGATGCTAGTGGGCTATGAAATCACCACGATGGTGCAAGCGCGAGCAGGGGTGGAGGTAGTGGTTTAACCATGTGCGATGCAAGTGCGCTGTGAATCACCACGACTGCGCAAGCGCGAGCAAAGGTGGAGGTACTTGCTTAACCATGTGTGATGCTAGTGCACTGTAAAATCACGACCTGCGCAAGCTAAAGGCGGGTAGTTTATTTAGTTTGAATTCCACGTCTGCGTCTAAAAATTAGGACGAACCGTGTGCGATAGACCAGCTGCCTAGAAAACTAAAAACAAACTACCCGCCTTGAGCGTTGCAAAAATCGGCGGTTCTGCCACTTTTCCTTATTATCATACACTCATATTCTTATTGGACCGTGTGCGATCTTGGGTGCTCCCACCCCGCATCAATTCCTTTACCCAAATTTTAGTAGCCGCGGTACTTCAACCATCGCCCCACTCCTCGAGCACCGACCTTATAGTAAAATTGCAGTAGGCGAGGCATTTGAACCGTCGCCCTCCCTCATCCACCACCATCTCCACCCACCATTACTAAAATTTTCAGTAGCGGCGGCGTATCCTCAAACCAACAGCCGCCCCCTGCCCCCTCAAACCCTGGCGCGGCCGCCGACAACCCTTGCCGGTCTGCCCGTTCCTCCTAGCTTAGATAATAAAGTTTGGGTTACCCAGCGATTCTCATACCGTCGCCCCACTCCCCTGAGTTTTCAGATGAGGCCTGCGGTGTCCCCCCCCGCCAGATCCACATCCCTTGCTCTAGAGTGTCGCAGCCTAAGCCCCACCACGTATCCAGGGGAGCCCGACAAGTGTTTGGCCAAGAAGAGGTTTATCATGGCCTCTCTGGCAGACGTTGGCGAGGTGGCCACCGTTCGCCCCGACCTGTCGATCCTAGAGCAACACCTCACCGCGGAAGCCGACGAAGACGTTGACTACGTTGCTATGCTGAAGGCTTCACGTCAGTGGGCTAGCGTATTACTGTATCTCAGGAAAGTAGGCTACGACATCAAGCTTGTCGACAATCTGATACTTCATAGGTTAAGTGGTCCATCCCCAATCCCTCTAGTTCAACCGCCGTAGATCTCTTCGATGGCCCTGCCGCTGATCTCCTCCGCCACGCGGTCTGATACGTCTCTATCGTATCTACTTTTCCTAATGCTTTTGCTCTTGTTTTGGACTCTAATTTGCATGATTTGAATGAAACTAACCCGGACTGACACTGTTTTCAGCAGGACTACCATGGTGTTGTTTTTGTGCAGAAAAAAAAGTTCTTGGAATGGAACAAAACTTTTTGGAGAATTGTTTTACAATAAAAGAAAAATACTGGAGCCAAGAACCACCGGAGGGGGGGCCCCTGGGTGAGCACAAGACACCAGGGCGCGCCCCCTGCAGGCGCGCCCTGGTGGGTTGTGCCCACCTCGTGGCCCCAATGACCCTAAACCCGACGCTATAAAATCCTATTTTTAAAGAAAAAATCAAGGAGGAAGTTTCATCGTGTTTCACGATACGAAGCAGCCGCCACCTCCCATTCTTTATTGGGAGGCCAGATCAGGAGTCCGTTCAGGGCTCCGGAGAGGGGGGTCTTCAATATTCGTCATCACCAACCCTCCTTCATCGCCAATTCCATGATGCTCCCCACCGGGCCCCCCCCCCCCCCCCCCCCCCCCCCCCCCCCCCCCCCCCCCCCCCCCCCCCCCCCCCCCCCCCCCCCCCCCCAGTTTTGTTAGGGCTTGATCCCTAGTATCCACTATGTTCTGAGATTGATGTTGTTATGACTTTGCCATGCTGAATGCTCATCACTTTGGGCCCGGGTGACATGATTTCAGATCCAAACCTTTTACGTTTTCATGATTATATCTATGTTCTAGATCCGATCTTGCAAGTCATATTCACCTATTACGTGTTATGATCCGTAAACCCCAGTGTGACAGTAATTGGGATACTTTCTGGTGATGACCGTAGTTTGAGGAGTTCATGTATTCACTATGTGTTAATGCTTTGTTCCAGTTCTCTATTAAAAGGAGGCCTTAATATCCCTTAGTTTTGTTATGGACCCCGCTGCCACGGGAGGGTAGGACAAAAGATGTCATACAAGTTCTTTCCATAAGCATGTATGACTATTTACGGAATACATGCCTACATTATATTTATGAACTGGAGCTAGTTTTGTATCGCCCTAGGTTATGACTGTTATATGATGAATATCATCCAACGAATCCACAGATCCAATGCCTACGAATTTTCCATATATTGTTCTTTCTAAGGTACTACTGTTGCTATTACTGTTACACTTGCTACAAAATCATTGCTATCACTATTACTGTTACCACTACTGTTACCACTGCTATCAAAACTATCATATTACTGTGCTACTGATCATTTTGCTGCAGATATCTAATCTCTAGGTTTGGTTGAATTGACAAGTCAGCTGCTAATACTAACAAATATTTTTGGCTCCCCTTGTGTCGAATCTATAAATTTGGGTTGAATACTCTACCCTCAAAAACTATTGCGATGTCGTATACTTGTGGGTTATCTAGACCTTTTTCTGGCGCCGTTGCCAAGGAGCATAGCTATAATTGTTGAGTCACTTGCGATTATTATCTATTTATCACGATGAAGAATCTAAAGGATACCAAGACTAAGAACGTTCCCTCTAGGACGAGGGGAGGTAAGGAACTGCCATCACACTCTGCACTTGATTCACCTTCTATTTTGAGTAGACTTGCAACATCACCACATGCTATTAATCCTGACATGTCGCAAGTTATTGATGATGCTACTTCTGCTATGAATTATACTCATGATGATGCTAGTACCTTGCTTGATGATAATGTGCCACTAGGTGAATTTCTTGATGAACAACTTGCTAGAGCAAAAGTTATTGAAAATGTTGAAACTGATGAAGTACTTGAAACTAAAAATCTTGAAACACCTACTAGACCTAGCTCTCCTTGATGTGAAATGCCTAAGGTACCCGAAGGTTATGTTATGGATGGGGAGATAGCTAGAGACTTTCTTGCTTGCAATGATACGGATGATCTTAAGAAAATACCATGCAAACTGAAAGAAAAATCTTTGAATGCTAGAATGAAATGTGATCCTAAGTTTTCTAGTTCACCTATCTTTGTTACTGATAAGGATTATGAATTATCTGTCGACCTAGAGTTAATTACTTTGGTTGAATCTGATCCTTTCCATGGTTATGAAACAAAAACTGTTGTGGCACTCCTTACTAAATTAAATGATATAGCCACCCTATTTGCTCATGATGAGAATATTCGCTATTATTATATTCTCAAATTATTTTCGTTCTCATTAAAGGGTGATGCTAAGATATGGTACAATACTCTTGCTCCTGGTTGTGTGCGTAGGCCCCAGGATATGATTTATTACTTCTCTGAAAAATATTTTCATGCTCATCAGAAACAAGCTGCTTTACACGAAGTATTTAATTTTGTGCAAATTGAAGAAGAGAGTCTCCCACAAGCTTGGGGGAGGCTTCTCCAATTGCTTAATGCTTTGCTTGATCATCCCCTTAAGAGAAATATTAGATATCTTCTATAATGGACTAACCGATGCTTCTAGGGACTTCCTAGATAGTTGAGCTGGTTGTGTTTTAAGGGAACGAACTGTTGAACAAGATGAGGAATTATTGAATAATATATTGAAAAAATATGTTGATTGGACTCTTCCTGAACCACCGCCTAAACCCACTCCCAAGAAGAGGGGTATATTAAATCTCAGTCCTTAAGATATGCAAGAGGCAAAGAAATGTATGAAGGAAAAAGGTATTAAAGCTGAAGATGTTAAAAATTTACCTCCGATTGAAGAAATACATGGACTTGATACACCACCTCCACAGGTGGTAGAGGTAAATTATTTTATAAAGTTTGATGAAAGTGACATCCCTTACAAGACATCTCTTACAATAAACACCCTAGTTAATGCCTATATGAATTCGATAAGTACATCATCAAACAAGATCACTTCAATGCAAATGTTATGAAACAATTGAAATATATTTCCAATATGATTGCTTGCTTGAGTGACTTGTTATTTAGAATTACTAATGATGTAAGAGGTGTAGTAAAACATGCTTCTATGGTTCAGACTCAACTAGAACAAGTTGGTAAAACTCAAAGAGAGTTGCTTAGTGAAATGAATAATAACATGAATGACTTTGCTGTTAGAGTAGCAACTAGAGGAGGTAAAATGACTCCGGAACCACTTTACCCTGAGGTACACCCTAAAAGAATTGAACAAGACTCTCAAAGAATTAACACTGACGCACCTAGTCCTTCTAAAAATAAGAAGAAAAGGAAAATGATAGGACTTTGCATACCTCTAGTGAACCTGAAGTAGAAAAACCTCCTGATAATAATAATGATGTTTCTATTCCTGATGCTGAAACTCAATCTGGTAATGAACATTCATCTTGTGATAATGAAAAAGATAACGATGATGTTCATGAATACACTCAACCAGACATTGATAAAGAACTGGATAATTATGTTGAAATAGAACCAACTGTTGATCTTGATAACCCACAACCTAAAAATAAAAGATATGATAAAACCGATTTTGTTGATAGAAAACATGGTAAAGAAAGAGAACCATGGGTTCAGAAACCCTTGCCCTTTCCACCTAAACCAACTAAGAAAAAATATTATGAAGAATTTGAACGCTTTGCTGAAATGCTTAGGCCAGTCTTTTTGCGCACTCGCTTGACTGATATTTTAAAGATGGCCCATTATGCAAAATACATGAAAGACATCATCACTAATAAAAGGGAAATACCTAAAGCTGAGATGTCCACCATGCTTGCTAATTATTCTTTTAAGGATGGAGTACCTAAAAACCTTGGAGATCTAGGAATACCAACTATACCTTGCTCCATAAAAAGAAATTATGTTAAAACTGCTTTGTGTGATTTAGGAGCTGGTGTTAGTGTCCCCCCCCCCCCCCCCCCCCCCCCCCCCCCCCCCCCCCCCCCCCCCCCCCCCCCCCCCCCCCCCCCCCCCCCCCCCCCCCCCCCCCCCCCCCCCCCCCCCCCCCCCCCCCCCCCCCCCCCCCCCCCCCCCCCCCCCCCCCCCCCCCCCCCCCCCCCCCCCCCCCCCCCCCCCCCCCCCCCCCCCCCCCCCCCCCCCCCCCCCCCCCCCCCCCCCCCCCCCCCCCCCCCCCCCCCCCCCCCCCCCCCCCCCCCCCCCCCCCCCCCCCCCCCCCCCCCCCCCCCCCCCCCCCCCCCCCCCCCCCCCCCCCCCCCCCCCCCCCCCCCCCCCCCCCCCCCCCCCCCCCCCCCCCCCCCCCCCCCCCCCCCCCCCCCCCCCCCCCCCCCCCCCCCCCCCCCCCCCCCCCCCCCCCCCCCCCCCCCCCCCCCCCCCCCCCCCCCCCCCCCCCCCCCCCCCCCCCCCCCCCCCCCCCCCCCCCCCCCCCCCCCCCCCCCCCCCCCCCCCCCCCCCCCCCCCCCCCCCCCCCCCCCCCCCCCCCCCCCCCCCCCCCCCCCCCCCCCCCCCCCCCCCCCCCCCCCCCCCCCCCCCCCCCCCCCCCCCCCCCCCCCCCCCCCCCCCCCCCCCCCCCCCCCCCCCCCCCCCCCCCCCCCCCCCCCCCCCCCCCCCCCCCCCCCCCCCCCCCCCCCCCCCCCCCCCCCCCCCCCCCCCCCCCCCCCCCCCCCCCCCCCCCCCCCCCCCCCCCCCCCCCCCCCCCCCCCCCCCCCCCCCCCCCCCCCCCCCCCCCCCCCCCCCCCCCCCCCCCCCCCCCCCCCCCCCCCCCCCCCCCCCCCCCCCCCCCCCCCCCCCCCCCCCCCCCCCCCCCCCCCCCCCCCCCCCCCCCCCCCCCCCCCCCCCCCCCCCCCCCCCCCCCCCCCCCCCCCCCCCCCCCCCCCCCCCCCCCCCCCCCCCCCCCCCCCCCCCCCCCCCCCCCCCCCCCCCCCCCCCCCCCCCCCCCCCCCCCCCCCCCCCCCCCCCCCCCCCCCCCCCCCCCCCCCCCCCCCCCCCCCCCCCCCCCCCCCCCCCCCCCCCCCCCCCCCCCCCCCCCCCCCCCCCCCCCCCCCCCCCCCCCCCCCCCCCCCCCCCCCCCCCCCCCCCCCCCCCCCCCCCCCCCCCCCCCCCCCCCCCCCCCCCCCCCCCCCCCCCCCCCCCCCCCCCCCCCCCCCCATATGGCCTCTATGCATCCTTATGAGTAGTTGCTATCAATCTTGTGAAGTTTTGTTGACAAAGATTTTGTGTCCCAAATTGTTTCAGAAATTGTTTGCAAATAAAAATGCAATTCTTTAGGAGTTCTTCGAGGAAGAGGTCTACGGAGGCATCATCTAGTAGTGGCTCAATACGTCGGTCTTATGTTGAACCAAGCGCAAGCGAAATGCGGGATGAGGATATCAAATCATGCTTATGGCCGTGTAACAATTTCATGGTGAGCGCAGGTATTAAGGAAGAATTTGAGAAGTATGTTCACAACACCGAGCTCGGTCCCTACATCAAAGATAAGTGCATTTAGCATCTCAACCTCACAGAAATGTTCACTAAGAAATTTAAATATTTTCCTCGTGAGACTAGAGTCTCGTTTAGCCTTTATGATCACCCTTTTACCATGCCTCCTAGTGCCGTCTGTGATGCTTGCAAAATTCCTGATTGGGGTTCGCTAGACAAGCCACCAAGATCTGAATATGAGTCATTTTGACTAGCCTTTGCTATGGTGAGGATAGAGGAGTGACACAAGGTAGAATAAAAAGTATTCATTTCCCATCAATTCATTACTTTGCACTCTTTAATGGCAAATGCATCATAGGCAAGGAAGATTGTAGTACACTATGTGCTCCTGACTTGAGCCTCTGATGCGGCTTGAAGCTACGTAAACAGCACCTGCACACAAATAACAACTACTCGCAACCCGGCGTGTAAAAGGGGTTGTCAATCCCTTTCGGGTAGCGGCCCCCCCCCCCCCCCCCCCCCCCCCCCCCCCCCCCCCCCCCCCCCCCCCCCCCCCCCCCCCCCCCCCCCCCCCCCCCCCCCCCCCCCCCCCCCCCCCCCCCCCCCCCCCCCCCCCCCCCCCCCCCCCCCCCCCCCCCCCCCCCCCCCCCCCCCCCCCCCCCCCCCCCCCCCCCCCCCCCCCCCCCCCCCCCCCCCCCCCCCCCCCCCCCCCCCCCCCCCCCCCCCCCCCCCCCCCCCCCCCCCCCCCCCCCCCCCCCCCCCCCCCCCCCCCCCCCCCCCCCCCCCCCCCCCCCCCCCCCCCCCCCCCCCCCCCCCCCCCCCCCCCCCCCCCCCCCCCCCCCCCCCCCCCCCCCCCCCCCCCCCCCCCCCCCCCCCCCCCCCCCCCCCCCCCCCCCCCCCCCCCCCCCCCCCCCCCCCCCCCCCCCCCCCCCCCCCCCCCCCCCCCCCCCCCCCCCCCCCCCCCCCCCCCCCCCCCCCCCCCCCCCCCCCCCCCCCCCCCCCCCCCCCCCCCCCCCCCCCCCCCCCCCCCCCCCCCCCCCCCCACCCAAAGATAGGCAAACGGACGTGAGGAAATTGTAGTAGATTGATAGATCGAACGCCAAATAAAATAAATAAGAATAAATTGCAGCAAGGTGTTTTTGTATTTTTGGTTTAATAGATCTGAAAATAAAAGCAAAGGAAAATAGATCGCAAAGGCAAATAATATGAGAAAGAGACCCGGGGCCCATAGGTTTCACTAGTGGCTTCTCTCGAGAAAAATAGCAAACAGTGGGTAAACAAATTACTGTTGGGCAATTGATAGAACTTCAAATAATCATGAAGATATCCAGGCAATGATCATTATATAGGCATCACGTCCAAGATTAGTAGACCGACTCCTGCCTGCATCTACTACTATTACTCCACACATCGACCGCTATCCAGCATGCATCTAGTGTATTAAGTTCATGGAGAAACGGAGTAGTGCAATAAGAACGATGACATGATGTATACAAGATCTATTTATGTAGAAATAGACCCCATCATTTTATCCTTAGTAGCAATGATACATACGTGTCGGTTCCCCTTCTGTCACTGGGATCAAGCACCATAAGATCAAACCCACTACAAAGCACCTCTTCCCATTGCAAGATAAATAGATCAAGTTGGCCAAACAAAACCCAAATATCAGAGAAGAAATATGAGGCTATAATCAATCATGCATATAATAGATCAAAGAAAATCAAATAACTTTCATGGATATAAAAAGATATAACTGATCATAAACTCAAAGTTCATCCAATCCCAACAAAGACACCGCAAAAAGAGTTACATCATATGGATCTCCAAGAGACCATTGTATTGAGAATCCAGCGAGAGAGAGGAAGCCATCTAGCTACTAAGTAAGGACCGATAGGTCTCCAAAGAACTACTCACGCATCATCGGAGAGGCACCAATGGAAGTGGTGAACCCCTCTGTGATGGTATCTAGATTGGATCTGGTGGTTCTGGATTCTGCGGTGGCTGGAATTGATTTTTGTCGAATCCCTTAGGGTTTCTAGAATATTGGGGTATTTATAGAGCAAAGAGGGGGTCCGGGGGGTACCCGAGGTGGGCACAACCCACCAAGGCGCGCCTGGGCCTCCTGGCGCGCCCAGGTGGGTTGTGCTCCCCTCGGAGCACCCCCAGGCGCTGCCTTGGCCCATTGGGTGTCTTCTGGTCCATAAAAAATCTCTGTGAAGTTTCGTTGCATTTGGACTCCGTTTGTTATTGAATTTCTACGATGTAAAAAACATGCAGAAAACATCAACTGGCACTTGGCACTATGTCAATAGGTTAGTACCAAAAAATGATATAAAATGATTATAAAACAACCAAGATTGATAATATAACAGCATGGAACAATCAAAAATTATAGATACATTGGAGATGTACCAGCCTCATACACACTGCTCTTACTGGTATTAAACGTTATAACCTTGGAGCGATTATTCACGTAGCTTGCAACACAACGCTGGTAGTCGTAATTTTTATGGTGGGATTTATGCTTCTCTTTTAGCTAAAGAGGTTGGTGTTACACCTCTGCCTTATGACTCCATCTTGCCTACTCAGTACTCAGACTTTGATGCCATGAAACGTCATAAGTTCCTTACATGCATAATCACTGATTATACTTATAACTTGATGTTCGATAAAAAACCTATTGTGCCTGTTGTTTTGCCTGCGCCTGGTCTCTTTAATTATCACAACAAAGGAAGGTATTATGTTCTTGAGAGCGAGGCCCATGCGCACAACGCGGAGGTCGTGGCTGCTCGGCGGGTTGAGGAGGCTGCACCAAGAGCCTCCATGAGATACCACTCTGACTATTATGCATGCCTCAGATGGTAATCGCCAAGCTAGGCCAAAAGCCTAAGCTTGGGGGAGTATGTATTTCCACCGACATTATTTTCATGTTCACACATTTTATTCCAGTAGTCGGTGTTCACACTTTTTCATTGTATTTTCCATGCTAGACTTATTTTCTTGCTTTCTTCTTGTGTGTCTGAAAAACTTTGAGAAAACCCAAAAATATTTCTTGCTTCTTTTAAGTTATTCTTTCTAGTTTAATTAGTTGTAGTATTAAAAAGAAAACCCAAAAAGATTTCTCGATTCTTCTTCTTGCTTGTTGGGAGCTCTCTCGTGTAAATAGTTTTTCTCATTTTTGTTTTTCTTTCTTTAATTTGCTTTCTACAAGAAAAACTAAAATCTCGAAAAATATTTTAGTGTGTTTTTATGTAGTTCTTTTCTGTCTATTGAATTATACCAAGGGGAAGACCACAATGAAAATGTTGAGTGGCTATCCTATGCATTATTGTTGATCTAACAAAGAGCCCAAATTGCTTTGTCTTCTCCTTTTGAATAAAATGTTTGCAGATCCCAGCTTAGTCCACGACACTCTTGCACTATTTTTATTTTCATATCATTCGGTCGTGCAAGTGAAATGCAATAATGACGGTATTTGATGAACTGGCTGTGGCAGAGAGAAATAGGTATGAACTCAACTTGTTATATTTTTGTAAATATGTTTAACCTAGTATCCATGATTCAGCATACTATGATCAAACATGTTTGCAATGACAATTAGATATTATAGTTTCTCATGCCATGCCTAAGCAGCTAGGAGTGGATAATGATTTATCTCGGATGTCAACATTGCATTAGAATGATTGTGATGTAGTATGATGATATGGTATCCTTCTCTGAATGTTTCAAGTGGCTTGACTTGGCACATGTTCTTGCATGTAGTTGAATCAAAACCAACATAGCCTCTATGATATTTATGTTCATGGTGTTCATATCCTACTCATGCTAGTATCCAATGTTCATTATTCATAATGCATGTTCATGACTATTTTTGCTCTCTAGCTGGCTGCTTCTCAACCTATTTGCTAGCCTTCGCCTGTACAATTGATGTTTCTTGAAGCTACGTCGGTACTTCCCCAAAGAGGAAGGGATGATGCAGCACAGCGGTGGTAGGTATTTCCCTCAGAAATGAAACCAAGGTTATCAAACCAGTAGGAGAACCACGCAACACAACGTAAACTTCCCCTGCACACAAATAACAACACCTCGCAACCCAACGTGTTAAAGGGGTTGTCAATCCCTTTCGGGTAAAGACGCCAGAAACGGCGTGCAGACGGGAATAAGTTGTAATAATTTGATAGATCGAACGCCAAATAAATGGAAATAAAATGCAGCAAGGTATTTTGGTTTAATAGATCTGAAAATAAATGCAAGGTAAAAGTAGATCGCAAAGGCAAATATATGAGAAATAAGACCCGGGGGCCGTAGGTTTCACTAGTGGCTTCTCTCGAGAAAAATAGCAAACGGTGGGTGAACAAATTACTGTTGGGCAATTGATAGAACTTCAAATACTCATGACGATATCCAGGCAATGATCATTATATAGGCATCACGTCCAAGATTAGTAGACGGACTCTTGCCTGCATCTACTACTATTACTCCACACATCGACCGCTATCCAGCATGCATCTAGTGTATTAAGTTCATGAAAAAATAGAGTAATGCAATAAGAATGATGGCATGATGTAGACAATATCTATCTATGTAGAGATAGACCCCATCGTTTTATCCTTAGTAGCAACGATACATACGTGTCGGTTCCCTTTCTGTCACTGGGATCAAGCACCGTAAGATCGAACCCACTACCGGGCACCTCTTCCCATTGCAAGATAAATAGATCAAGTTGGCCAAACAAAACCCAAATATCGGAGAAGAAATACGAGGCTACAAGCAATCATGCATATAGGAGATCAAAGAAACTCAAATAACTTTCATGGATATAAAAAGATAACTGGTCATAAACTCAAAGTTCATCGGATCCCAACAAACACACCGCAAAAGAGTTACATCATATGGATCTCCAAGAGACCATTGTATTGAGAATTCAGCGAGAGAGAGAGAGAGAGAGCCATCTAGCTACAAACTACGGACCCGAAGGTCTACAAAGAACTACTCACGCATCATCGGAGAGGCACCAATGGAGGTGGTGGACCCCATCCGAGATGGTGTCTAGATTGGATGGGGTGGTTCTGGACTCTGCGGCGGCCGGATGAATATTCCGTCGACTCCCCTAGGGTTTCTGGAATATTGGGGTATTTATAGAGCAAAGAGGCGGTCCAGGGGGCACCCGAGGTGGGCAACCCACCAGGGCGCGCCTGGGCCTCCTGGCGCGCCCTGGTGGGTTGTCCCCTCCTCGGGACTCTCCCCAGGTGCAACCAGGGCCCAATGTGTTCCTTCTGGCCCTTAAAAAACATCGTGGAGTTTCGTGGCATTTTGACTCCTTCTGGTATTGATTTTCTGTGATGTAAAAAAATTGGAAAAAACAGCAACTGGCACTTGGCACTATGTCAATAGGTTAGTACCAAAAAATGATATAAAATGACTATAAAATGATTATAAAACATCCAAGATTGATAATATAATAGCATGGAACAATCAAAAATTATAGATACGTTGGAGACCTATCAGCATCACCAAGCTTAACTCCTACTCGTCCTCGAGTAGGTAAGTGATAAAAACAGAATTTTTGATGTGGAATGCTGCCTAACATGTCATATCATATTATTTTCTTTATAGCATGGACAATTGGACTTTTTATGTGATTCAAAGCAATAGTCTAGTTTTGACATAATAATTTAGATACTCAAGCATATCAACAAGCAACCATGTCTTTCAAACTATCAATGCTAAAATAAGTTATCCCTAGCCCATCATGCTCAAACATTGATCCATTCATGAAACACACTTTAATATTAGCTACACCCAATACTTAAGTACGGTCATATTGCCTCCTAGTTGGTGCTTTTTAGGAGAGAAGATGGAGACTCAAATTCAAAATAAAAATTGCATAAAGTAAAAGAAAGGCCCTTCGTAGAGGGAAGTAAGGATTTGTAGAGGTGCCAGAGCTCAAAGTGAAAAACTTAGAGATAAAAACATTTTGAGAGGTGTGCTACCTCTTGAGCATGCGTTGGTTTTCCCTTGAAGAGGAAAGGGTGATGCAGCAAAGTAGCGTAAGTATTTCCCTCAGTTTTTGAGAACTAAGGTATCAATCCAGTAGGAGACAACGCACAAGTCACCTAGTACCTGCACAAACAATCAAGAACCTTGCAACCAACGCGATAAAGGGGTTGTTAATCCCTTCACGGCCACTCACAAAGTGAGATCTAATAAAGATAGTAAAGTAAATATTTTGGTATTTTTGTTGTATAGATTGGAAAGTAAATATTGCAAAATAGTAAACGAGATGCGATGTAAATAAAAGAGATGCAATATAATAAGAAAGAGACCCGGGGCCATAGGTTTCACTAGTGGCTTCTCTCAAGATAGCATGTATTACGGTGGGTGAACAAATTACTGCCGAGCAATTGATAGAAGAGCGCATAGTTATGAAGTTATCTAAGGCAATGATCATGAATATAGGCATCACGTCTGTGTCAAGTAGACTGAAACGATTCTGCATCTACTACTATTACTCCACACATCGACCGCTATCGAGCATGCATCTAGAGTATTAAGTTCATAAGAACAGAGTAACGCATTAGGCAAGATGACATGATGTAGAGGGATAAACTCAAGCAATATGATATAAACCCCATCTTTTTATCCTCGATGGCAACAATACAATACGTGCCTTGCTGCCCCTACTGTCACTGGGAAAGGACACTGCAAGATTGAACCCAAAGCTAAGCACTTCTCCCATTGCAAGAAAGATCAATCTAGTAGGCCAAACAAAACCAATAATTCGAAGAGACTTGCAAAGATATCAAATCATGCATATAAGAATTCAGAGAAGAACCAAATAATATTCATAGATAATCAAGTTCATAAATCCACAATTCATCGGATCTCGGCAAACACACCGCAAAAGAGTATTACATTGAATAGATCTCCAAGAACATCGAGGAGAACTTTGTATTGAGAATCAAAGAGAGAGAAGAAGCCATCTAGCTAATAACTATGGACCCGAAGGTCTGTGGTAAACTACTCACACTTCATCGGAGAGGCTATGGTGTTGATGTAGAAGCCCTCCGTGATCTATTCCCCCTCCGGCAGATCGCCGGAAAAGGCCCCAAGATGGGATCTCACGGGTACAGAAGGTTGCGGCGGTGGAAAAGTGGTTTCTTGGCTCCCCCTGATGTTTTTAGGGTATAAGAGTATATATGGGCGAAAGAAGTACGTCGGTGGAGCTACCAGGGGCCCACGAGGGTGGGGGCGCGCCTACCCCCTCGGGCGCGCCCTCCTTCCTTGTGGCCGCCTCGTGGCGTTCGAGACTTCAACTCCAAGTCTTCTGGTTTGCTTTCGGTCCAAGAAAGATCATCGCGAAGGTTTCATTCCGTTTGGATTCCGTTTGATATTCCTTTTCTGCGAAACACTAAAATAGGAAAAAAAACAGAAACTGGCACTGGGCCTTCGGTTAATAGGTTAGTCCCAAAAATAATATAAAAGAGCATATTAAAGCCCATTAAACATCCAAAACAGATAATATAATAGCATGGAACAATAAAAAATTATAGATACATTGGAGACGTATCAAGCATCCCCAAGCTTAATTCCTGCTCGTCCTCGAGTAGGTAAATGATAAAAACAGAATTTTTGATGTGGAATGCTACCTAACATAATTATCAATGTAATTTTCTTTATTGTGGCACGAATGTTCAGATCCGAATGATTCAAGACAAAATTTTAATATTGACATAAAAATAATAATAATTCAAGCATACTAACAAAGTAATTATGTCTTCTCAAAATAAAATGGCCAAAGAAAGTTCATCCCTACAAAATCATATAGTTTGGCTATGCTCCATCTTCGTCACACAAAATGCTCAAATCATGCACAGCCCCGATGACAAGCCAAGCAATTGTTTCATACTTTAGTATTCTCAAACTTTTTCAACTTTCACGCAATACATTAGCGCGAGCCATGGACATAGCACTATAGGTGGAATAGAATGGTGGTTGTGGAGAAGACAAAAAAGGAGGAAGATAGTCTCACATCAACTAGGCGTATCAATGGGCTATGGAGATGCCCATAAATAGATATCAATGTGAGTGAGTAAGGATTGCCATGCAACAGATGCACTAGAGCTATAAATATATGAAAGCTCAACAAAAGAAACTAAATGGGTGTGCATCCAACTTGCTTGCTCACGAAGACCTAGCGCATTTTGAGGAAGCCCATCATTGGAATATACAAGCCAAGTTCTATAATGAAAAATTCCCACTAGTAAATGAAAGTGACAAAATAAGAAACTCTCTATCATGAAGATCATGGTGCTACTTTGAAGCACAAGTGTGGAAGAAAGGATAGTAGCATTGTCCCTTCTCTCTTTTTCTCTCATTTTTTTGGGCCTTCTCTTTTTTATTTGGCCTTTCTCTTTTTTTATCTCTTTTTTTATTTCCTCACATGGGACAATGCTCTAATAATGAAGATCATCACACTTCTATTTATTTACAACTCAAAAAACTACAACTCAATACTAGAACAAAATATGACTCTATATGCGTGCCTCCGGCGGTGTACTGGGATGTGCAATGAATCAAGAGTGACATGTATGAAAAAATTAAGAATGGTGGCTTTGCCACAAATACGATGTCAACTACATGATCATGCAAGGCAATATGACAATGATGGAGCATGTCATAATAAACGGAACGGTGGAAAGTTGCATGGCAATATATCTCAGAATGGCTATGGAAATACCATAATATGTAGGTATGGTGGCTATTTTGAGGAAGGTAAATGGTGGGTTTATGTTACCGGCGAAAGTTGCGCAGTACTAGAGAGGCTAGCAATGGTGGAAGGGTGAGAGTGCGTATAATCCATGGACTCAACATTAGTCATAAAGAACTCACATACTTATTGCAAAAATCTACAAGTCATCAAAAACCAAGCACTACGCGCATGCTCCTAGGGGGATAGATTGGTAGGAAAAGACCATCGCTCGTTCCCGACCGCCACTCATAAGGAAGACAATAAAAGAAACACCTCATGCTTCAAATTTGTTACACAACGGTTACCATACGAGCATGCTACGGGACTTGCAAACCTCAACACAAGTATTTCTCAAATTCACAATTAATTCACTAGCATAACTCTAATATCACCATCCTCATGTCGCAAAACAATCATCAAGCATCAAACTTCTCATAGCATTCAACGCACTTTTTATGAAAGTTTTTATTATACCCATCTTGGATGCCCATCATATTAGGACTAATTTTATAATCAAAGCAAATTACCATGCTATTCTAAAAGACTCTCAAAATAATATAAGTGAAGCATGAGAGATCAATAATTTCTATAAAATAAAACCACCACCATGCTCTAAAAAGATATAAGTGAAGCACTAGAGCAAAATTATCTAGCTCAAAAGATATAAGTGAAGCACATAGAGTATTCTAATAAATTCCGATTCATGCGTGTCTCTACCAAAAGGTGTGTACAGCAAGGATGATTGTGGTAAACAAAAAAGCAAAGACTCAAATCATACAAGACGCTCCAAGCAAAACACATATCATGTGGTGAATAAAAATATAGCCTCAAGTAAAGTTACTGATAGATGAAGACGAAAGAGGGGATGCCTTCCGGGGCATCCCCAAGCTTAGGCTCTTGCCACTCCTTATTCCAAAATCCATCAAATCTTTACCCAAAAACTTGAAAACTTCACAACACAAAACTTAACAGAAAATCTCATGAGCTCCGTTAGTATAAGAAAATAAACCACCACTTTAATGTACTGTAATGAACTCATTCTTTATTTATATTGGTGTTAAACCTACTGTATTGCAACTTCTCTATGGTTCATACCCCCGATACTACTCATAGATTCATCAAAATAAGCAAACAACACACGAAAAACAGAATCTGTCAAAACAGAACAGTCTGTAGCAATCTGACTAAATCGAATACTTATGGAACTACAAAAATTCTGAAATAAATTTGTGGACGTGAGGAATTTGTCTATTAATCATCTTCAAAAAGAATCAACCTAAAAGCACTCGCCAGTAACAAATTGCAGCTAATCTCGTGAGCGCTAAAGTTTCTGTTTTTTACAGCAAGATCGCAAAGACTTCACCCAAGTCTTCCCAAAGGTTCTACTTGGCACAAACACTAATTAAAACATAAAACCAGATCTAAACAGAGTCTAGATGAATTATTTATTACTAAACAGGAACAAAAAGTAAAGAACAAAAATAAAATTGGGTTGCCCCCCAACAAGCGATATCGTTTAATGCCCCTAGCTAGGCATAAAAGCAAGAATAGATCTAGCTATTGCCATCTTTGGCATGCAATTCTTCAATTGAACACACATAACCCTTAGGAGGTTCTTTGGTTTTCTTAATGATCAAACTCCTAGGCAAGAAATCAAGAAATTCATTTGTAGCAAAAGGTTCCTTAATAATATCAAAAGAGTTGGTGTGAACACTTATTGATTTGAGGTCTCCATTCTCCTTACTAGAAGATTCACCCTTATTTTTAGGAACATAGATAAACTTGGCAATTTTGGTAGGAGGAGGATTTGAGGTATTTTTAACGGCAGAAAAAGCGGTACCCAAGTTGGTAATAATATCTTCGAGCTTATCAATTCTGGTGGAATCTTGATCTATCTTCTCATTAACTATGGGTTCCTTTTCCCTAAGATTTTTCAGAGTAACTCCTACCTTAGATCCGTATTGGGTAATTTGGTTGTGGATCTTTTTATCCAAATTTTCAATTAACTCCACAGTGGCAATTTTATTTTCAATAATATCAAGCCTTTGCATCACATGTTCCAAAGTTAAAATAGTTCCATTAACCAAAAGAGGTGGTGGGCGTAGCAAATGTATGATAGCATTATAAGAATCAAAAGTATGGCTTCCCAAGAAATTCCCTCGGTAATGGTATCAAGATCATATCTATTCCAATGAGTGATGCCTACGTAAAAATTGCGAAGAAGAACGGAAGTGGATTGCTTCCTAGTAGATCTATTTTGAGCATTGAAAATTCTATACCAAGCATCTTTTAGATTTTCTCCCTCCCTTTGTTTGAAGTGAAGAACTTCAAAATTGGGAGACAAAGGGAGAGGGAGATGGCTAGCCATGAAGGCGAGACAAATGATCTAACACACAAGCACACAAGCGAAAAGAGACGAACGAAAAAGGGCAAAGAAAAGGCAAAGGTTTTCGAAAATTGTTTTAGAAGTGGGGGAGAGGAAAACGAGAGGCGAATGGCAAATAATGTAATGCGAGGGAGAAGAGTTTATGATGGGTACTCTGTATGTCTTGACTTGGCGTAGATCTCCCTGGCAACGGCACCAGAAATTGGCAAGTTGACGGGAGATCAAATCTTGACTTGACTTGGCGTAAACCTCCCCGGCAACGGCGCCAGAAATCCTTCTTGCTACCTCTTGAGCATGCGTTGGTTTTCCCTTGAAGAGGAAAGGGTGATGCAGCGAAGCAGCGTAAGTATTTCCCTCAGTTTTTCAGAACCAAGGTATCAATCTAGTAGGAGACAATGCACAAGTCACCTAGTACCTGCACAAACAATCAAGAACCTTGCAACCAACGTGATAAAGGGGTTGTCAATCCCTTCACGGCCACTTGCAAAAGTGAGATCTAATAAAGATAGTAAAGTAAATATTTTGGTATTTTTGTTGTATAGATTGGAAAGTAAAGATTACAAAATAGTAAACGAGATGCGATGTAAATAAAAGAGATGCAATATAATAAGAAAGAGACCCGGGGCCATAGGTTTCACTAGTGGCTTCTCTCAAGATAGCATGTATTATGGTGGGTGAACAAATTACTGCCGAGCAATTGATAGAAGAGCGCATAGTTATGAAGTTATCTAAGGCAATGATCATGAATATAGGCATCACGTCTGTGTCAAGTAGACCGAAACGATTCTGCATCTACTACTATTACTCCACACATCGACCGCTATCCAGCATGCATCTAGAGTATTAAGTTCATAAGAACAGAGTAATGCATTAGGCAAGTTGACATGATGTAGAGGGATAAACTCAAGCAATATGATATAACCCCCATCTTTTTATCCTCGATGGCAACAATACAATACGTGCCATGCTGCCCCTACTATCACTGGGAAAGGTCACCGCAAGATTGAACCCAAAGCTAAGCACTTCTCCCATTGCAAGAAAGATCAATCTAGTAGGCTAAACTAAACCAATAATTCGAAGAGACTTGCAAAGATATCAAATCATGCATATAAGAATTCAGAGAAGAACCAAATAATATTCATAGATAATCAAGTTCATAAATCCACAATTCATCGGATCTCGGCAAACACACCGCAAAATAGTATTACATCGAATAGATCTCCAAGAACATCGAGGAGAACTTTGTATTGAGAATCAAAGAGAGAGAAGAAGCCATCTAGCTAATAACTATGGACCCGAAGGTCTGTGGTAAACTACTCACGCTTCATCGGAGAGGCTATGGTGTTGATGTAGAAGCCCTCCGTGATCGATTCCCCCTCCGGCAGATCGCCGGAAAAGGCCCCAAGATGGGATCTCATGGGTACAGAAGGTTGCGGCGGTGGAAAAGTGGTTTCGTGGCTCCCCCTGATGTTTTTCGGGTATAAGAGTATATATAGGTGGAAGAAGTACGTCGGTGGATCTACGAGGGGCCCACGAGGGTGGGGGCGCGCCTACCCCCCTAGGGGCGCCCTCTTGCCGCGTGGCCGCCTCGTGGTGTTCCAGACTTCAACTCCAGGTCTTCTGGTTTGCTTTCGGTCCAAGAAAGGTCCTCGCGAATGTTTCATTCTGTTTGGATTCCATTTGGTATTCCTTTTCTGCAAAACACTAAAATAGGCAAAAAAAAATAGAAACTGGCACTGGGCCTCCGGTTAATAGGTTAGTCCCAAAAATAATATAAAAGAGCATATTAAAGCCCATTAAACATCCAAAACAGATAATATAATAGCAGGGAACAATCAAAAATTATAGATACGTTCGAGACATATCAAGGTGTATCCATCCCACCAATAAAAATGACTTAGATTTCCCAACACTTTCCATGCTAGATATGCCATAAGTGGTTCCCAAACAGAAAATAAAGTTGATTCCTTTTTCCACCATACTTTCACTTTCCATGGCTAACCGTATCCACGGGTGCCCTCCATACCAACACTTTCCAAGGAATTTATTATTTGACAACATAAAGTAAATTCATTTTTGCATTTCGGGACTGGTTATCCCTAAGACCTTTGCCTTACTCTCGTGCAATGACAAGTGAATAAACACTCATCGTGAGAATAACACATCCAGCATGGAAAATATTAGCCACCCATTACCGTTCCGCGAGCGAAACAAACACACAAAAGAGAAGTTTATTTTGAAAATTAGATATGGCACATGCAAATTTGCTTCGAACGGCAAATGAATACCGCATATAGGTAGATATAGTGGACTCATGTGGCAAAACTGGTTTAAAGGTTTTTGGATGCACAAGTAGAGATCATACTTGGTGCAAAGTGAAGGCTAGCAAAAGATTGGGAAGCGAGCAACCAAGAAACGGATAATCTCATAAGCAAGCATGAAGCATAAATAACACCGAGTAATGCACCACAAGTAGGATATAATTTTTATTGCATGACTATTGACTTTCGTACTTGCATAGGGAATCACAAACCTTAACACCAATATTCTTACTAAAGCATAATTACTCATCAACATAACTCACGTATCACATCATCATATCTCAAAACTATTACTAAGAATCAAGTTTATTTTGTCCAATGATCTTCATGAATTTTTTATTATATCCTTCTTGGATATCTATCACTTTGATACTAATTTTCATGTGTTGCTTTTCATAAGCTCGAACAAATATAAGTGAAGATCATGAGCATAATTTTTCTTCTTTCTTCCAAAATAATTTAAGTGAAGCAAGAGAGAATTTCTTCAAAATTTTACTAACTCTCAAATAAATCTAAGTGAAGCAAGAGAGCATTTATTCAAAAATACTTAGCACACCGTGCTCAAAAAGATATAAGTGAAGCACTAGAGCAAGTCCATTGCTCATAAAAATTTAAGTGAAGCATAGAGAGCAATTCTAACTAGTCATGACATAATTTTGGCTCTCACAAATAAGTGTGTCCAGGAAGGATTTATGACTCAAAACACAAAATAAAACAAGCAAAGTCTCATATCATACAAGACGCTCCAAGTAAAACACATATCATGTGACGAATAAAAATATAGTTTCAAGTAAAATACCGATAGTTGTTGGAAGAAAGCGGGGATGCCACTCGGGGGCATCCCCAAGCTTAGTTGGTTGCTCATTTTTGGATAATAGCTTGGGATGCCGGGGCATCCCCAAGCTTAGGCTCTTACATCCTTCCTTCATCCATCGTAAGATAACCCAAAACTTGGAAACTTCAATCACACAAAACTCAACAAAACCTTCGTGAGATCCGTTAGTGTAAGAAAAATAAACCACTACTATAAGTATTGTATCAAACAAATTCTTATTTTGTTTTTGTATTATATCTACTGTATTCCAACTTTTCTATGGCAAAAACTCATCAAAGAAAACCATAGAGCCATCAAAATAAGCACACAACACAAAGAAAACAGAATCAGTCAAAACAGAACAGTCTGTAGAAATATGATTTGTTCGAATACTTGTGGAACTCCAAAAATTCTGAAAAACTAGGAAGACCTAGATAATTTGTATATTAATCTTGTGAAAAACAATTGGCATTTTATCAGGTTCTGGTGATTTTTAACAATTATTTTCGTGAGCACAAAGTTTCTGTCTTTTTCAGCAAGATCAAACAACTATCACCCAAGAAGATCCTATTGGTTCTACTTGGCACAAACACTAATTAAAACACAAAAAAACACAATCACAACAGTAGCATAATTGTGCTAACACTCAAGAACAGAAAGCAAAAAGCAAAAATAAAATTTATTCATTGGGTTGCCTCCCAACAAGCGCTATAGTTTTACGCCCTTAGCGAGGCATAAAGCAAGGATCTAAGTATTGTCATCTTTGGTTCGAGATCCATAAGATGCCCTCATGATTGATTAATATGGTGGCCTAATTATTGTTCTAGGAAAGTGTTCCACACCCTTCCTCAAAGGAAATTGGAACTTAATATTGCCTTCTTTCATATCAATCACGGCACCGATAGTGCGTAAAAACGGTCTACCAAGAATAATTGGACAAGATGGATTGCAATCAATATCAAGAACAATAAAATCTATGGGCACATAATTCCTATTTGGAAGAATAAGAACATCATTAATTCTTCCCATAGGCTTTTTAATAGTAGAATCCGCCAAGTGCAAATTCAAAGAAACATTCTTCAAGATTAGTAAGACCAAGCACATCACATAAAGATTTCGGAATTGTAGAAACACTAGCACCCAAGTCACACAAAGGAAAACACTCATAAATTTTAATCTTGACTTTGATAGTAGGTTCTCATTCATCATGCAATTTTCTAGGAATTGAAACTTCTAATTCCATTTTTTCTTCAAAAGCTTTCATCATAGCATCAACAATATGTTTAGTAAAAGCTTTATTTTTTTCATAAGCATGGGGTGAACTTATCATGGATTGCAACAAAGAAATACAATCAATCAAAGAGCAACTATCATAATTAAAGTCTTTGTAATCGAAAAGAGTGGGCACATCACTAGTTAAAGTCTTGACCTCTCCAAACCCACTTTCATCAATTTTCTCAACAAGATTTTCACCCTCTGAAATATTGGGACGCCTTCGACCTAAAGTTGACTCTTCTCCAGTCCCTTTTTCATCAATCTTAACTTTACTAAACAAAGAATCAATAGAAGACACACCAATCATTTTAAGATCTTCTTCAGTTTTATCCTCTAACGAGATTGGTTTAGCGGCCATTTTATTTACTAAGGTAGCTTGTGCATCGGATATTTTTCCTAACAAACTTTGGGCAAAAGCATACTTAGATTGGAGATTGCAAACTTCTCTACTAATATCACCAAGTTGTTTTGTAATAGCATCTAGCACAACGGAGTGATCCTTAAGTTCTTCAGTAAAATATTTATTATGCTCAAATTGTGTAGTCATATATTCCTTAGTGCTTTTCTCAATTTCAAGCAAAATATTTGGGTAAGGAACATCATAATATTTTCTTTGAGGCATCATGACTACGCAAACAAGAACGCACACAAAAACAGATCCGGCAAGAAAACAGCGAACGGAAAAAGCGAGGCGAATAAAACGGCAAATTTTTGTGAAGTGGGGGAGAGGAAAACGAGAGGCAAATGGCAAATAATGTAAATTGCAAGGAGATGAGATTTGTAGTTAGGAACCTGGTATATGTTGAAGATCCTCCCCGGCAACGGCGCCAGAAATGGTGCGTGGCCGGGAGATCTTGACTTGATCCTCCCCGGCAACGGCGCCAGAAATTCCTTTCGATGTCGCTTGAAGCTACGTCGGTATTTCCCCAAAGAGGAAGGGATGATGCAGCACAGTGGCGGTAGGTATTTCCCTCATAAATGAAACCAAGGTTATCAAACCAGTAGGAGAACCAAGCAACACAACGTAAACAGCCCCTCCACACAAATAACAACACCTCGCAACTCGACATGTTAAAGGGGTTGTCAATCCCTTTCGGGTAACGACTCCAGAAACAGCGTGCGGATGGGAATAAGTTGTAATAATTTGATAGATTGAATGCCAAATAAATAGACATAAAATGCAGCAAGGTATTTTTGGTTTAATAGATCTGAAAATAAATGCAAGGAAAAAGTAGATCGCAAAGGCAAATATATGAGAAATAAGACCCGAGGGCTGTAGGTTTCACTAGTGGCTTCTCTCGAGAAAAATAGCAAACGGTGGGTGAACAAATTACTGTTGGGCAATTGATAGAACTTAAAATACTCATGACGATATCCAGGAAATGATCATTATATAGGCAACACGTCCAAGATTAGTAGACCGACTCCTGCCTGCATCTACTACTATTACTCCACACATCGACCGCTATCCAGCATGCATCTAGTCCCCCCCCCCCCCCCCCCCCCCCCCCCCCCCCCCCCCCCCCCCCCCCCCCCCCCCCCCCCCCCCCCCCCCCCCCCCCCCCCCCCCCCCCCCCCCCCCCCCCCCCCCCCCCCCCCCCCCCCCCCCCCCCCCCCCCCCCCCCCCCCCCCCCCCCCCCCCCCCCCCCCCCCCCCCCCCCCCCCCCCCCCCCCCCCCCCCCCCCCCCCCCCCCCCCCCCCCCCCCCCCCCCCCCCCCCCCCCCCCCCCCCCCCCCCCCCCCCCCCCCCCCCCCCCCCCCCCCCCCCCCCCCCCCCCCCCCCCCCCCCCCCCCCCCCCCCCCCCCCCCCCCCCCCCCCCCCCCCCCCCCCCCCCCCCCCCCCCCCCCCCCCCCCCCCCCCCCCCCCCCCCCCCCCCCCCCCCCCCCCCCCCCCCCCCCCCCCCCCCCCCCCCCCCCCCCCCCCCCCCCCCCCCCCCCCCCCCCCCCCCCCCCCCCCCCCCCCCCCCCCCCCCCCCCCCCCCCCCCCCCCCCCCCCCCCCCCCCCCCCCCCCCCCCCCCCCCCCCCCCCCCCCCCCCCCCCCCCCCCCCCCCCCCCCCCCCCCCCCCCCCCCCCCCCCCCCCCCCCCCCCCCCCCCCCCCCCCCCCCCCCCCCCCCCCCCCCCCCCCCCCCCCCCCCCCCCCCCCCCCCCCCCCCCCCCCCCCCCCCCCCCCCCCCCCCCCCCCCCCCCCCCCCCCCCCCCCCCCCCCCCCCCCCCCCCCCCCCCCCCCCCCCCCCCCCCCCCCCCCCCCCCCCCCCCCCCCCCCCCCCCCCCCCCCCCCCCCCCCCCCCCCCCCCCCCCCCCCCCCCCCCCCCCCCCCCCCCCCCCCCCCCCCCCCCCCCCCCCCCCCCCCCCCCCCCCCCCCCCCCCCCCCCCCCCCCCCCCCCCCCCCCCCCCCCCCCCCCCCCCCCCCCCCCCCCCCCCCCCCCCCCCCCCCCCCCCCCCCCCCCCCCCCCCCCCCCCCCCCCCCCCCCCCCCCCCCCTGCAATTCTGGCCAGTGTGGTCATTTGTACTGCAAGTGCTATTTCTCCTCATCCAAATGGGCTGCAACTTTGCAGAGATGACCACCTTAGTGTTTGATCACTCTTAGACAAAAAGCCCTGAGTCTAGTTCCTGCTCAAACACCCTCACATCATATCAAACACCTTGCTGGTGCATTGTAACCAAGCTTCCTCTTGTCAACTCCTGGCTTCTTTCGATGATCCTTCACTTCTGTGATGCCTTGGGGAGCAAGGTCCTCACTCCAGACAAGGTTGGCCAGCTTCTCACGTCCCATCCAAGCATGTGCACGCGGTGACCACGTGTATAAACGACTGTGCACGCGCTCTGTGCATTTGGCCGCATCCGGCGCGCCGTCCAGCTCCTGTCCTCTCCGCTCTCGTCGCCTAGCTATGTCTAGGGGCTTCATTTCGTCGTCTCCCTCGCGCTGGACCCCTCTCCACCTCTCTTGTTCCATCCGACGCAGTGCACCGGTGACGTCCGCGACCCGCCTCTTCTGCTCCTCCCTGTCTCAGTTGCTCGTGCTCTCCCGAGCCTTCCCGACCCTGCCCGAGCCCTCTCTGCTCCTCCATGAGACCTCCAGAGGCCTCTCCCCTCCTCCCCGAAGCTTCTCGAAGACTCCGGCGAGCGGTGGACACGTCACCGCGGCCGAGTTCGAGCACCTTCGCCGCCCGGCTATTTAAAGCCATCCCAGCCCCTTCCGAGCTCACCATCGCACTCGCCACCCCCGAATACCCCTCCCTAGCCATCTGCTCGAGCTCCAGGAGCTCTCCTCGCTCACCTTTGCCACCACGGCCATCGCCGGCCTCCTCTGGTTCCGGCCGCCACAAGCCCCGTCTCGCCCCCCCCTTCCACCACCAATAGAACCTCCTCCCTCCGGCGAGCCTCCCTAGCCCTCCACCTTCTCCTCCCGTCGTCGGAGACCCACGCCCGGAGCTGACCCGAGCCGCCCCCGCCTCTGTTCCCCTCTCCCCCGCGGTTGTCCCGCTCCTCCCCGGCGCCCCCTCTGCTCGAGGATGGAGGCGGTGAGCCACGCCAAGCCCGTCGGTAGCCTCGCCTCGGCCGGAGACGGCCTGAGCCGGCCAGGCCCGCCGACGCCTCCGTCTCCCTGCTCCTGCTCTGTTCTACGGGGGGAACGAGCAGGAGGAAGACGACGACGAGCGCCAGCCCCCACCTGCCCGCGGGCCCCGCCCGAGGCGTTGACCCGGTCGCTGACGTGGATTAAGTGGAGACGGCTTACAGAAAATGCGCTTACAGTCAGTGGAAACGTATTCTGGCGCTCCTCGGCCAAAAATGCGTTTTCTGTGTCTGAAAACGTATTTGCTGAAAGTGCGCTTTCTGTTTAGCCGCCAGGGGCCTGTCTGTGAATATAATTTTTACAGATTAGTCCCTGTACTTCAGACGGCTATAACTCTTCAACCGTAACTCCGATCGAGGTGAATCCAACGCCCACTTCTTCGTCTCGTCGAACCCGTCGAGTTGGTATCATTTTCACTATGTGGTACTACTATGAAAATGACCAGTTTGCCCTTGTCCATAAACAGCCTCCTCCGAGAGAGAACTGTTTCCGGCGATCGTTTCCGCGGACTCTCCGCATTCCTTCCCGATGGTTCCTTCACCCCCAGGCAAGCCACAACTCTCATCTGTATTATCGCATTGCAATGTCATAGTTTAACTAATTATTTTATCAGCAAGTATGAGCATCCGTGAAATGGATTGGATTATGCCATGTTGGAGTTATTTCTCGGATAGGTGACTACCATGTTGATTATTGGATTATTAGTGACTAGTAGCTTACCCACTTGTTGATACTATGATGATGAGATCACTGTCTATGATTATTCTGGATTTCATCCGGCAGTTCGTGGAAATGAATTAGTAGCAGTGGCTTAAGCATACTGGTTATCGGAGTGTCAGCCATGACAGAAGTATTACTCGGAGATATGATATTTAGTCGGTTGACCTTGAGTCACCTGTCCGGACTTATCCGTGCAACCACATTTGCCGGTATGGGACGGCCTTGACTTGGTCTGATCGCGTGCTCTTTCACCGGTACCGCCCGACAGGGAAGGTTATGCGTGCGCGCTACCTGGCCCGGTAGGCGGCGATAACCTTGTGAGCCCAGTTGAGTTGTTTGCCGGCGTCCCCGTTTGGGATAGTAATCCCCGTTTGGGATTACCTAGTTTGGCCATGACGGTGGCAGGTGTCACGAGGTGACAAGGGGCCACCCAAGGCTTGACTCCGAGGGAGTGCGATTGCCGGTGGTACGATGGGAGAGTCACGGGTCAGGCAGGTTTCGTTGGAGCAACGCTGATCCACCCGAATGGGATCACGAGGTCAGTGCTCCATAGTGTGGGTAAAGTGCGCAACCTCTGCAGAGTGTAAAATCTATTCGAATAGCCGTGTCCACGGTATTGGACTGTCCGACCAGACCTCACTAGGTGGTCAACCATAGTAGTGATAATGATGGAAGAACTCATAGTAAGATCAAAAGTACTCGGTGGATTGTGAGTATTCTGAGGGTTGTGAGGCAACCCCGAGGAGAGTAAATTTGCTAGACTTGTGGTACAGATGGTACCAGGTATATAATATGTTAGCCATGGGATGGCTATGAGTTGAGTGGTCGGATGACCACATGATTGGACTTGGTACAGGTTCGGATTGGATCCTGAGATTATTTGGAGTATGGATTTAATATGCTTTACCTTACTGCAGTTATTTCAATAGCTACCTTGCTGGATAGTCATGCTGGTTAATTTTGGATTGCTATGATGTTGTTTTGCCTTAATGTTGATGTTTGCTGTGAGCTTGCGAGTACATACAAAGTACTCACCTGGCGTGTCATGCCAGTTTGCAGGTCATGCCGTGATTGCTTGCTTGCCGAGGATCCCGTGCTTGCGATCTAGGATACGCGTTCTAGCCAGAGTCCCTGCGGAGTGGAGTCCATCACCGTCGTCGTTCCGCTGCCGAGAGAGTTAGTCCGCTATTAGCATAGAGCTACCCCGGGCAGGCGTAGTGTCGCCGTGCCGATGTAATCCATTTACCCTTTGTAACCATATTCATTGTAATAAAGAGCTGATTTGTTCTATGCCAACAGTGCCGTATTCCAGAAGACTTGTCCTTGGGCTGGAATACGGGGCGTTCCGGTTTACTCTGAACTGGGGTGCCACAGGCGTTGGTATTAGAGCAGGTCTGGCTATAGGACACCCTAGACCGCGCGAGCATTAGTAACTGGTAGAATAGAGTCCTAGGCTCTAGACGCAAGCGTTAGTAACCGGTAGGATAGGACCCAGTTGGTTTGCTGCACTTGTTTGTTGCATTTGTTTGTGCATAGCATGCATATAGACTAGATATTTTGTCACTAACGATGGATCTGGTGAGTGTAGGTGGCATCGTCGATTCCCTACCTGCGCTCTCCAGTTTGCATATTAATTCCTTGGTGTGGTGTCATCTTCGTCCCAGCGGAGTGATGCCAAGGTGCTTGGTAGTGTCGATCCCTTGTTGGATTGATGCACCGGTACCACACCAATATATTATCTTTAGTTACCCCTATCGTTTCGGTGATAGACAAGTTCTATCCTGGATCGTGCCATTCCTCTAGCTGCTTCGGCAACCCTTACTGATTCTTGTTATCAGAAAAGGGCAATGCCTGCAAGCCTTTCTCTCCACCACTAACTCATTCCGCCACCTATTCTTTGGACGTGCACAGGTTTATTCCGTACGCTTGATGATGATGTGGTCGTAACTTCTGTGTTCCGACCCCCGATCACCAAGTTTGTCCTCGGCACCGGTTCCATCGGTGTTAAGCCCGTATTTGGTGCCCCCCCCCCCCCCCCCCCCCCCCCCCCCCCCCCCCCCCCCCCCCCCCCCCCCCCCCCCCCCCCCCCCCCCCCCCCCCCCCCCCCCCCCCCCCCCCCCCCCCCCCCCCCCCCCCCCCCCCCCCCCCCCCCCCCCCCCCCCCCCCCCCCCCCCCCCCCCCCCCCCCCCCCCCCCCCCCCCCCCCCCCCCCCCCCCCCCCCCCCCCCCCCCCCCCCCCCCCCCCCCCCCCCCCCCCCCCCCCCCCCCCCCCCCCCCCCCCCCCCCCCCCCCCCCCCCCCCCCCCCCCCCCCCCCCCCCCCCCCCCCCCCCCCCCCCCCCCCCCCCCCCCCCCCCCCCCCCCCCCCCCCCCCCCCCCCCCCCCCCCCCCCCCCCCCCCCCCCCCCCCCCCCCCCCCCCCCCCCCCCCCCCCCCCCCCCCCCCCCCCCCCCCCCCCCCCCCCCCCCCCCCCCCCCCCCCCCCCCCCCCCCCCCCCCCCCCCCCCCCCCCCCCCCCCCCCCCCCCCCCCCCCCCCCCCCCCCCCCCCCCCCCCCCCCCCCCCCCCCCCCCCCCCCCCCCCCCCCCCCCCCCCCCCCCCCCCCCCCCCCCCCCCCCCCCCCCCCCCCCCCCCCCCCCCCCCCCCCCCCCCCCCCCCCCCCCCCCCCCCCCCCCCCCCCCCCCCCCCCCCCCCCCCCCCCCCCCCCCCCCCCCCCCCCCCCCCCCCCCCCCCCCCCCCCCCCCCCCCCCCCCCCCCCCCCCCCCCCCCCCCCCCCCCCCCCCCCCCCCCCCCCCCCCCCCCCCCCCCCCCCCCCCCCCCCCCCCCCCCCCCCCCCCCCCCCCCCCCCCCCCCCCCCCCCCCCCCCCCCCCCCCCCCCCCCCCCCCCCCCCCCCCCCCCCCCCCCCCCCCCCCCCCCCCCCCCCCCCCCCCCCCCCCCCCCCCCCCCCCCCCCCCCCCCCCCCCCCCCCCCCCCCCCCCCCCCCCCCCCCCCCCCCCCCCCCCCCCCCCCCCCGTCCCAGATCTGAGTTGTAAAGACCGTTCTGGTGGCTACTGGTTTATTTGCCTGTTTTATCCAAGGGTTCAGACAGTCGTTACCCTACAGCTACAACTTGTAAGTAATATGCCTGCCGGAATATTACACCTGACAACACCCATGGTCACACGAAGAATCAAGAGCATATTAGGCCAGGCTCTTTTCAGCTAAGGATCCAGGCAAAGAGAACCATAATGAAGGAGCAAGATTGGCCATCAAGGTATGATATCGGTTGCAAGATCAGCATTGTACAGATACTCAGAATAGTCGGGTTCGATACCGATCACCATGGGTACACACCCACGGGGTTATTTCCATTTGCAAGGACCCCATATCGAGACAACCCGCTCAGCCAACCAGATATGCTCAGAATTGTCAGAAGAAGGTCACCAAGTCGGTCAGGTCAGTCGAGCAGTTCAAATTCAGCAACCGTGTTAAAGCATTACACGGCCTACCATCCATATGGAGATACCGATAGACTGAGTAATCAGAAGGATGAACAACAGTCTCGAAGCATGTGTCCTTATAGATGGGAATCAGTTAAAGACTAACCTGTGGTGAACAAGATTCTGCTGCCAGGATCGCTGTCAGTCAAGTCTATGGATAATCTCACAATAAGACCGCACACCTTTATGCTGGTCACGCTAGGTAACAGTCAAATATTTGGTAGGAGCGTTATACCCAAGATAGTGAAAATACCCAAGATGACTCAGCAATTCGTGCGAGAAGTCAGATTCCGCCAAGAGAACGATACGATTCATAATACTGTTTTGAACCTGGAGGACACACAGCCATTTGAAGTCACCCAATGAAATGAGTAAAAGATTCTGTGTCCACCGAGAGAATCTGTTCACAACTCGGTGAACGATCGTCCGTATTGAACCTGGTCACGACACGTCCATGAGGAACCACCCTCGAACTTACGAACAGGGCACATAGTTTGGACCGGATAATTTATTGTCTCAGACAGGATAGCTGACATAAAGGGATTGGAGTCAGAGTAACGTATGAGGTAAGATTTGCTAGAAAAAGGGTCCAGTGAAGCAAACCACCCCGAAGCAAGACAGTCAGTCATATGAAATTCAGTGGGAACATTATACAAAGATAAAAAGGAAACTTGAGTTGGAAACGGTTTCCTCAAGTGGGAATATTCATGTTTGATCCCTGAGCAACCAAATCTCGAGGACGAGATTTCTTTAAGGGGGTAGGTTTGTAACACCCTGGATTTTGCCCATTTTTCTTTTCTTTGATTTTGGTCCGGATTTGCTTTTCTGTAGCTTAGTAGTCTCGAAACCTGGAGGGATCACCCTTCATTTTTCTTCCCGGGTGGCTTGCCAACCTCAAAACCATTCCAAGAACATGTCATTTCCATCTTGGACCAATCCCAATATTCTTTTCTTGGGAATATTCCTTTTCTATTAAAGGAATAACCCTGCTAGCTCTGAGTTGTGAAGCAACTCACATTTCCATCATTCCAAAAATTCCCAAATAATTCTCATAAATCCTTTGGGACATATCTTCCTCAGATATGTCAAAATATTCCTTTTCATGTTCCAAAATAATTCACAAATAATCCTTTTCCTATTCTGCCCTAAATGGCACTTTGTGAAGGAAGTGCTATTTATATTTGCTTTCTTGGTATCAAACTTTTTGGACACTCTTTCCTATCTATATCATTGCCACATGCCAAAATTCAACTTTATTTGGATAATAAATCTCCCTTGGCAAATTTTCAAAGTTTCTGGTCAACTGGAAGCTTTGTGAAGAAAGTGCTATCTAGGAGTATCCAAATGAGTTGAAATTTTGCAAGCATCTTCATATGCTCAAATCATGACTCTACACCAAGTTTCAACCTTATCCAATCATCTATGTGAACACAGCATCAAATCTTGGTTTCTGGACAGATTTTCACATTGTGAAGCAACTATATTTTATATTGCTCCATAATTGCTGAAAATCTACCAGAGTATTCTCCTACACCCCCCCCCCCCCCCCCCCCCCCCCCCCCCCCCCCCCCCCCCCCCCCCCCCCCCCCCCCCCCCCCCCCCCCCCCCCCCCCCCCCCCCCCCCCCCCCCCCCCCCCCCCCCCCCCCCCCCCCCCCCCCCCCCCCCCCCCCCCCCCCCCCCCCCCCCCCCCCCCCCCCCCCCCCCCCCCCCCCCCCCCCCCCCCCCCCCCCCCCCCCCCCCCCCCCCCCCCCCCCCCCCCCCCCCCCCCCCCCCCCCCCCCCCCCCCCCCCCCCCCCCCCCCCCCCCCCCCCCCCCCCCCCCCCCCCCCCCCCCCCCCCCCCCCCCCCCCCCCCCCCCCCCCCCCCCCCCCCCCCCCCCCCCCCCCCCCCCCCCCCCCCCCCCCCCCCCCCCCCCCCCCCCCCCCCCCCCCCCCCCCCCCCCCCCCCCCCCCCCCCCCCCCCCCCCCCCCCCCCCCCCCCCCCCCCCCCCCCCCCCCCCCCCCCCCCCCCCCCCCCCCCCCCCCCCCCCCCCCCCCCCCCCCCCCCCCCCCCCCCCCCCCCCCCCCCCCCCCCCCCCCCCCCCCCCCCCCCCCCCCCCCCCCCCCCCCCCCCCCCCCCCCCCCCCCCCCCCCCCCCCCCCCCCCCCCCCCCCCCCCCCCCCCCCCCCCCCCCCCCCCCCCCCCCCCCCCCCCCCCCCCCCCCCCCCCCCCCCCCCCCCCCCCCCCCCCCCCCCCCCCCCCCCCCCCCCCCCCCCCCCCCCCCCCCCCCCCCCCCCCCCCCCCCCCCCCCCCCCCCCCCCCCCCCCCCCCCCCCCCCCCCCCCCCCCCCCCCCCCCCCCCCCCCCCCCCCCCCCCCCCCCCCCCCCCCCCCCCCCCCCCCCCCCCCCCCCCCCCCCCCCCCCCCCCCCCCCCCCCCCCCCCCCCCCCCCCCCCCCCCCCCCCCCCCCCCCCCCCCCCCCCCCCCCCCCCCCCCCCCCCCCCCCCCCCCCCCCCCCCCCCCCCCCCCCCCCCCCCCCCCCCCCCCCCCCCCCCCCCCCCCCCCCCCCCCCCCCCCCCCCCCCCCCCCCCCCCCCCCCCCCCCCCCCCCCCCCCCCCCCCCCCCCCCCCCCCCCCCCCCCCCCCCCCCCCCCCCCCCCCCCCCCCCCCCCCCCCCCCCCCCCCCCCCCCCCCCCCCCCCCCCCCCCCCCCCCCCCCCCCCCCCCCCCCCCCCCCCCCCCCCCCCCCCCCCCCCCCCCCCCCCCCCCCCCCCCCCCCCCCCCCCCCCCCCCCCCCCCCCCCCCCCCCCCCCCCCCCCCCCCCCCCCCCCCCCCCCCCCCCCCCCCCCCCCCCCCCCCCCCCCCCCCCCCCCCCCCCCCCCCCCCCCCCCCCCCCCCCCCCCCCCCCCCCCCCCCCCCCCCCCCCCCCCCCCCCCCCCCCCCCCCCCCCCCCCCCCCCCCCCCCCCCCCCCCCCCCCCCCCCCCCCCCCCCCCCCCCCCCCCCCCCCCCCCCCCCCCCCCCCCCCCCCCCCCCCCCCCCCCCCCCCCCCCCCCCCCCCCCCCCCCCCCCCCCCCCCCCCCCCCCCCCCCCCCCCCCCCCCCCCCCCCCCCCCCCCCCCCCCCCCCCCCCCCCCCCCCCCCCCCCCCCCCCCCCCCCCCCCCCCCCCCCCCCCCCCCCCCCCCCCCCCCCCCCCCCCCCCCCCCCCCCCCCCCCCCCCCCCCCCCCCCCCCCCCCCCCCCCCCCCCCCCCCCCCCCCCCCCCCCCCCCCCCCCCCCCCCCCCCCCCCCCCCCCCCCCCCCCCCCCCCCCCCCCCCCCCCCCCCCCCCCCCCCCCCCCCCCCCCCCCCCCCCCCCCCCCCCCCCCCCCCCCCCCCCCCCCCCCCCCCCCCCCCCCCCCCCCCCCCCCCCCCCCCCCCTGACTTGGTCTGATCGCGTGCTCTTTCACCGGTACCGCCCGACAGGGAAGGTTATGCGTGCGCGCTACCCTGGCCCGGTAGGCGGCGATAACCTTGTGAGCCCAATTGAGTTGTTTGCCGGCGTCCCCGTTTGGGACAGTAATCCCCGTTTGGGATTACCTAGTTTGGCCACGACGGTGGCAGGTGTCACGAGGTGACAAGGGGCCACCCAAGGCTTGACTCCGAGGGAGTGTGATTGCCGGTGGTACGATGGGAGAGTCACGGGTCAGGCAGGTTTCGTTGGAGCAACGCTGATCCACCCGAATGGGATCACGAGGTCAGTGCTCCATAGTGTGAGTGTAAAATCTATTCGAATAGCCGTGTCCACGGTATTGGACAGTCCGACCAGACCTCACTAGGTGGTCAACCATAGTAGTGATAATGATGGAAGAACTCGTAGTAAGATCAAAAGGACTCGGTGGATTGTGAGTATTCTGAGGGTTGTGAGGCAACCCAGAGGAGAGTAAATTTGCCAGACTTGTGGTACAGATGGTACCAGGTATATAATATGTTAGCCATGGGATGGCTATGAGTTGAGTGGTCGGATGACCACATGATTGGACTTGGTACAGGTTCGGATTGGATCCTGAGATTATTTGGAGTATGGATTTAATATGCTTTACCTTGCTGCAGTTATTTCAATAGCTACCTTGCTGGATAGTCATGCTGGTTAATTTTGTATTGCTATGATGTTGTTTTGCCTTAATGCTGATGTTTGTTGTGAGCTTGCGAGTACATTCAAAGTACTCACCTGGCGTGTCATGCCAGTTTGCAGGTCATGCCGTGATTGCTTGCTTGCCGAGGATCCCGTGCTTGCGATCTAGGATACGCGTTCTAGCCAGAGTCCCTGCGGAGTGGAGTCCATCACCGTCGTCGTTCCGCTGCCGAGAGAGTTAGTCCGCTGTTAGCATAGAGCTACCCCGGGGAGGCGTAGTGTCGCCGTGCCGATGTAATCCATTTACCCTTTGTAACCATATCCATTGTAATAAAGAGCTGATTTGTTCTATGCCAATAGTGCCGTATTCCAGAAGACTTGTCCTTGGGCTGGAATACGGGGCGTTCCGGTTTACTCTGAGCCAGGGTGCCACAGGTATTTATAGAGCAAAGAGGCGGTCCGGGGGGCACCCGAGGAGGGCAACCCACCAGGGCGCGCCTGGGCCTCCTGGCGCGCCCTGGTGAGTTGTCCCCTCCTTGGGACTCCCCCCAGGTGCAACCAGGGCCCAATGTGTTCCTTCTAGCCCATAAAAAATCATCCTGGAGTTTCGTTGCATTTGGACTCCGTCTGGTATTGATTTTCTGCGATGTAAAAAAAATGGAAAAAACAACAACTGGCACTTGGCACTATGTCAATAGGTTAGTACCAAAAACTGATATAAAATGACTATAAAATGATTATAAAACATCCAAGATTGATAATATAACAGCATGGAACAATAAAAAATTATAGATATGTTGGAGACGTATCAAATATAAGTGGGAATACTGCTTGGGCATCAAAAATCCTAAAACCCAAGTTATTCCAGATGAGTCTACCATATCTACCTATATGCGGCATTACCCTGCCGTTCTAAGTAAATTTGCATGTGTCACCTCTAAGAACTTCAAATAAATGTTAGTTTTTGTGTGCCTGGATTGTTCATAGAGTGACAGGGGGTAGTCGGTATCTGCCATGCTAAGCGGGTTATTCTCATGATGAGTTTTATTCACTCGTCCTTGCACGAGAGGGGCGGTAATAGGGATTCCCAGTCCCAAAATAAAAAATTGCAAATAATTAAACAAAACTCCCCCAGGACTGATGTTGGTATGGACGGTACCCGTGGATTCGGCTAGCCGTGGAGTGTGTTTGAGTTAACCTTTACTTTTATCGCCTGGGAACCACCACTAATGTGTTTAGCATGGAAGATATTGATAACTCTTGGTCGTGACGTAAACAGGAAGGGTGCATTTCCCAAAATTTCATTTATCTGTGTTTTAAAACTTTGAGCTCTGGCACTTCTGCAAATCCCTGCTTCCCTCTATGAAGGGACTATCTATTTAATTTTATGTGGAGTCATCACCTTCTCAAATAAGCGGCAGATCTGAGAGCACTATTGTCACCCTCATGCATTGTGTATAGTTAATGTTGGATGCATCATGACTAGATATTTTCTACCATGAATTACAATGTTTAGTCACTGCTTGAACTTTGGAGGTGCTATGCATTTATGTTTTGCGGTCTCAGAAAGGGCTAGCGAGATACCACTGTTGTCATATTATATCATGATTGTTTTGACAAAGTGTTGGCATTTGAGATATCTTATTATTGCTCGCTAGTTGATTATGCCATTGATATGAGTAAGTATAATTGTTAAGAGTTATTGCTGATATGGTTAGTCAGGATCTTTGCTGAAAACCTGGGTGCTACTTAAGCTTATTTATGTAAACAAGAACAAAAGAGTTCATAAAAGTTTTTATTTTTCACTTTCAGTTTGTCAACTGAATTGCTTGAGGACACGCAAATGTTTAAGCTTGGGGGAGTTGATACGTCTTCGTCGTATCTACTTTTCCTAACATTTTTGCTCTTGTTTTGGACTCTAATTTGCATGATTTGAATGAAACTAACCCGGACGGACGTTGTTTCCAGCAGAACTACCATGTTGTTGTTTTTGTGCAGAAATAGAAGTTCTCAGAATGGAACGAATTTTTTGGAGAATTGTTTTACAATAAAAGAAAAATACTGGAGCCAAGAACCACCGGAGGGGGGCCCCTGGGTAAGCACGAGCCACCAGGGCGCGCCCCTCCAGGCGCCCCCCTCTAGGCATGCCCTGGTGGGTTGTGCCCACCTCGTTGCCCCACTGATCCTAATCCTGATGCTATAAAATCCTATTTTTGAAGAAAAAAGTCAAGGAGGAAGTTTCATCGCGTTTCACGAGATGGAGCCACAGTCACCTCCTGTTCTTCATCGGGAGGCCAGATCTGGAGTCCGTCCAGGGCTCCGGAGAGGGGGATCTTTGGTCTTCGTCATCACCAACCCTCTTCATCACCAATTCCATGATGTTCCCCACCGGGAGTGAGTAATTCCTTCATAGGCTCGCTGGTCGGTGAGGAGTTGGATGAGATTCATCATGTAATCGAGTTAGTTTTGTTAGCGCTTGATCCCTAGTAGCCACTATGTTTTGAGATTGATGTTGTTATGACTTTGCCTGGCTTAATGCTTTTCACTTTGGGCCCGGGTGCCATGATTTCTAATCTGAACCGTTTATGTTTTCACCATTATATCTATGCTCTAGATCCGTTCTTGAAAGTCATATTCACCTATTACGTGTTATGATCTGTAAACCCCAGTGTGACAGTAATTGGGATACTTTCCGGTGATGACCGTAGTTTGAGGAGTTGATGTATTCACTATGTGTTAATGCTTTGTTCCGATTCTCTATTAAAAGGAGGCCTTAATATCCCTTAGTTTCCTTATCGACCCCACTGCCACGGGAGGGTAGGGCAAAAGATGTCACACAAGTTCTTTGCATAAGCACGTATGGCTATTTACGGAATAAATGTCTACATTATATTTGTGAACTAGAGCTAGTTTTGTATCGCCCTAGGTTATGACTGTTATATGATGAATATCATCCAATGAATCCACCGATCCAATGCCTACGAATTTTCCATATATTGTTCTTGCTAAGTTACTACACTACAAAAAAAAGACACATCCGTGACATTTTGGGCCGAACGAATTTTTTTCTGTCATGCTTATGACACTTCTATGACGATAACTGTGACAAAACCCGGTATCATCATAGATGTTGTGGGCTCCTACTTCTATGACAAAAAGTCATGATAGAAAATGGGCTTATTGTCCTAGGCGGGCCAGAGACGCAGCTGCATGACATTCTTTGGGCCATCCATGACGGAAAAAACTATGGTAGAAGCGAGGGCGAGGAAAATATTGAGGAGTTCCCGGTTATGGTGGGTGGTCGGGGGCCGAGTGATGCGCATTTCTCTCGTACACATACGTGCGTGGGTGTGAGGCATTGGACTCTAACTGAACCCGAGCGAGGCATTCACCTACTGAACCCGAGTGATTGCACTGCAGGCTACGCGTTACTGAACCCGAGCGATTGATCGATCTAGCTGTTAACTGAACCCGATCGAGCGATTCCTTCGTTACTGCTGCTAACTGAAGCCGATTGAACATGCTGCCTCTTGATGAACAGTGAGCGTTGTTGGGGGGTTGGATGAACAGTTCCCGGTGGGGGGTTGGATGAACAGGACCCCGTGGTAATAGAGGCCATTGCCGCTGGATGAACAGGACCTCTATCGAGCCGGTTGGGGGTGGACAAACAGGACCCCGTGGAGGGCTGGATGAACAGGGCCCCGTGGAGGGCTAGTTGAATAGCAGCCGGTGGAGGGCTGGATGAACAGTAGCCCATGGAGGGGTGGTTGAACAGGACCCCGTGGAGAGGGTTGGTTGAACAGTAGTCGGTGGAGGAGCGGTGGAGGCTGGATGAACAGGAGCCTGTGGATGAACAGTCACAGGTGGAGGCTGGAGGAGGTCGACGGTGGAAATTAACTGTAGCCCGTGGAGTCCCATTTTGCGGTACGCCACACCCCTCCCGATGAACAGGACCCCCGTTTTGACCATAGCGCTCCAACACAAGTCCATTTCCTCTGTTTTGCGGTACGCCACACCCCTCCCAATCAACAGGAACCCGTTTCGACCATAGGAGGTCCAAGGGAAGTCCGTTTTGCAGTACGCCACACCCCTCCCGGTGAGCAGGATCCCGTTTCGACCGTGGCCGGTCGAACACAAGGCTGTTTCCTCCGTTCTGCGGTACGCCATGCCTTGTTTCGATCGGCTGTTCTGTCGAAACCGGTTGGCTCCCGATGAACACGACACATTCCGTTCTAACCCAGCCGGTTGGCTCCCGATGAACATGACTCTGTTCCGACCCAGCCATGTACATGAGTCCAGGACGTACGTATGCGCGAGTAGGCATTCGAGACCCCGCCCGTATGTACGTACATGGTCGTATTTACTTTCTTGCACCCGGGCTGTACGTACGTGTACATGCTACGTGTGCGCCTCTACTACGACACGTGCCCTTCCTTACTTGGCCACGGTTCATCGCTGTAGCCTGCAGACAGACCGATCGACCAGTATGTACATACACGTTCGCGACCAGAATGACAACGCTACGTATGCTTCGACCAGGTGGGTCCCGGCTGTCAGGGAGGATAAGGAGGCACACTTCCTTGTGTGCGAAGATGTAGCTGGTGGGCCCCAACAGTCAGGGGGAAACATTTTTTTGGAAAATATGGTGGCCCGTCCGGTGGGTCCCTGCTGTCAGGTGGAGGAATCATTAGTTTGCGCGTAATAAGGAGGCACTTCTTTGCTGCGGCCGTGGACCCAGCTGTCAGCCTCTCCAGGCACTTCCGATGGAAGTCGTTCCTTGACCACATTGACCACGCCGCACCGAGAGCACCAAGGCGGTGGACGGCGGCGAGGCCTAGGAAGGGGACGGCGCGGAGCCGGGGAAGATGCGGCAGTGGATGCCCACGCGGAGAGGAGTATGAGGGTTGATTGGTCGGCTGCGGGGTGATGCTGACATCACCAGAAAATAACAGGATTGAACATGGCAATAACATCTAACCCAACCACTCTTTTTAGCAGTCACAAACAAATGGATCGGTCTGATCCATAAAATCAACATCCTGTGCAAAAAATATTATTGGAGGATGACTACAATTTGTTGTAAATAGAAGCCAAGCACGTTTAGAAGCCCATTTGTCCACCAGAAACTTCTTTTTTTGCTGTTCAACGTGTCCGTCCATGAGAAATCTCTTGTTGTCAAACTTAAGCCTCATGGACAATAGTAACTTCACATTCAACAGGAAGAATGTGACAAAGCTTCTGTTTGCCTGGTTGGATGCATATCCTTCCATCATTATTGTCCACAAACGAATGTCATGAGAACTGAGAAAATCCTGGTGCTTATTACGCCACCGATTGGTTATACGTTTTTCTCCATGTGTTAGCAGTGCCTAAGTAGACATGAAGATTGAAAACAGTTAAGGTCTGAAAAAAGAGTATGTCGAAAGAGCGATAGCTGAACGGTTAATTCTAGTACAATGTATACGGGCTTTCAATGTGCATGAAATCATCACCTTTAAATATAAATTCTCCAGAGATCAAAAGCATCGCAGCAAGCCAATAATTATGTTCAGATCAAAACTAAACATTCTGATATATAAGATCTTGACAGAATCCAGCAGCATTGATAGGCTATCCATGGACGAACTCTTCATTGAGCATATAACATAATATTAGTACCCAAAATGTACTCCAAGATGATATAAAACTTATGCACACAAATGAAAAATGCAGCTTATGATTACAAATGTGTAGATGATAATATACGGTACCTGAAAAAGTGAGGAGCCAAACACCAACTTCCTGTGATCATTAAACAGATCACTAATTACACCCAAGGTCTCCAGTTTGGGCACAGAGACGACAATTATTTGCGAAGGTTTATAACAATCATCAAGGAGCAACCTTTGAAGTGAAGGGGCATCTTCAATGATGAGCTGTTGTCCTTCAAAACAAATTCCAATGCTTTTAAGGTGAGGCGACTTTATTTGGAGACAACTGATAGGGATTTCTATTCCCAAAACAATCAGCAAGTGCTCCAGGGCAGGGCAAACGGAGTGGATGATGTTGTGCAGTGAGGCCTCCGACAGATAAACCACCACAAGCAAAAGTTTTTTTAGAAGTGGGAGTCGAAGCATTTGTACCAGATCGTCTGGTAGATGGCACCGGGCGAAGGTGGTGGCGTGGAGAGAGGAGGAAAACCGCGAGATGGACAACGGTGGTGTGGGCACGAATTCTTGGTGTGTTCGTGGTATGAAACTTTCGTGGTAATGGTAGAACACAAATTGCTGGAGTTTTCTGAATTCAGGGCATGTCAGCCAAGCGTCCATCATGCAGGGTATGGATAGCAGGTAGCGTATCAGGATGCAGAGGCGTTGAACAGGGCCCTGCTGGTGAGAGGAGACGATGGCTCCAAGGAGATCAAATTCAGGAAGGACAGAAATCTGACGACAGTCGAGATTGAGGGGCGCGGTGCGCCATATCGGGCGCACCGAGTTGAGAGGACTTGTGTGCGGCAGCAATCCTTGGTGGGGAGAAGCGAGATGATCTCCCCAACAATATCGTCCGGGAGATCGCTGATGCGGTCCACCGGAGATTCTACAGGTTCCTTAGATCCGGTTGGGGGGGGGGGGCCCCCCCCCCCCCGGCTCGCCGCTTCTCCCCGCGCTGCCGGGTGCGGGATCTACAACCGGTGTCGCCGCTGGCGGGAGCCTCATCTTCTTGGCGCTGGGGCCAGCCGACTCCATTTTCCTCGAGGGCGTCGCGTCGAGCTCACCGATTTGAGTAGAGTAACGAATGACGAGCCTAGTTGTAGTGCAAGTGAAGAAGAAGGGGAGCTGGGGTTTTTCTGTAGTAGTGAGGAAGAAGGGGAGCTGGGGTTTTCTGTACGAGTGACGAAGAAGGTGAGCGGGGGTTTTCTGTATGAGTGAGGAAGATGGGGAGCGGGGGGAATTGGGGGGCGACGGAAGCGGGAGATTCCAGCGAGCTGCAGTATAAGTGGAAGTGAGGAGGAAGGAGGGTTTTCCTGGGATCGCCCCTCTTCAAGAAATATGGGCTTCTCCTCGCAAAAAAAACCAAATGGGCTTTAAGATGGATAGGCTTTTGTATCGGCCCAGTCGGCTGCCCGTGTTTCATACTGGAGGGCCTTCACACTAGAGGAAGCCCATTAGAGACACTCTCCAGCTCTCCATCTTATTGCCCATTCGAAAGAAAATAAGAGACGCCTCCAGCTTAATTATGGCTCCTCATCGGTAACATTTTTCAACTTGAAAAAAAGTAATAGCTCCTTTTTGGGCCAGCTTGGCATCCACCAAATTAGAGGATGGTGTACTGCATGCAGACACTCACACTGGTCGTAGCGCGGCAAAATGAGGGGTCAAATAACATGCCCACAATATACATAGATTAACAGAGATTGTGGGGGCTTAAATCATGTACAAGTGAAATTCCCCTCCATTCCCGAGCTGACATTGGGGTAATCTATGCATAGGGGTTGATGCAGGTTCTTGTCTTTGTTTCTCCGGTAGAAATCTTGGGGCACTCTTTGAAGTTCTTTGTGTTGGATTGAGTATTATGAATATGAATTTGCTTTGGTGTTATTTTAGTATGAACTCTAGGATAGATCGAACGAAAAGAATAGCTTTGTGTTATTTTAGTACGAACTCTTGAATAGATCGAACGGAAAGAATAGCTTTGAGGTGGTCTCGTACCCTACAAACAATTTATTCTTATGTTCTCCGCTAGATAGCAACTTTGGAGTGATTCTTCATCACACTTTGAGGCGTGGTTATATGATCCAATTGTATTAGCACTGCTGAGAGATTGCACTAGCGAAAGTACGGACCCTAGGCCTCATTTTCAAGCATTGCAATACCGTTTTGTGCCCATTTACTATTTGCTACCTTGCTGTTTTTATTTATTCAGATTAAAAAAAATATTTCTACCATCAATATTACATTTTTATCACCATCTCTTCGCCGAACTAGTGCACCTATACAATTTTCCATTCTATTGGGTGTGTTGGGGACACAAGAGATTTCTTGTATTTGGTTGCGGGATTGTTTGAGAGAGACCATCTTCATCCTATGTCTTCCACGGATTGATAAACCTTAGGTCATCCACTTGAGGGAAAATTGCTACTGTCCTACAAAACTCTGCGCTTGGAGGCCCAACATGAGTCTACAAGAATAAAGTTGCATAGTAGACATCAAGCTCTTTTCTGGCGCCGTTGCCGGGGAGGTGAGTGCTTCAAGGTATATCTTTAGATCTTGCAATTGAATCTTTTAGTTTCTTGTTTTATCACTAGTTTGGTTTATAAAAGAAAAGTACATAAAAAATGGAACTGAGGTTGCATCATATTATTGATCATATTTATAATATCTTTCTTGAAAATGATGGATCAGAAATTGTGCTCAATTGCTAGAAGATGAAGTCAATAAAATGTTTGGCACAAAATATTTGAATGATGAGCATGATTGCAATGTTGTTAGTATGAATTCCTTGAATATCCATGATGCTAATGATATGCAAAGCTACAAGCTTGGGGATGCTATGTTTGATGAAGATGATATTTTTATTCCCCCAAGTTTTGATGTGCAAATTTGTTATAATGGTACTATGCCTCCTATTTATGATGATTATAATGATGAAAGTGGATTTGGAGAGGTCATGACTTTATTTACTGATGAATCCACTATTTTGGAAGAGGTTGCAATTGATTATGATAACAAAGTTGCTATCTATGATGATTATGGTGATGACATGTATGCTATATTGAATAATGATAACCATGAAACTAGTCATCATGATTTTAATTTCCAATCACATGATAGTTATTTTGTTGAATTTGCTCCCACTACTATTGATGAGAATAAATTTGCTTATGTGGAGAGTAACAAAATTTCTATGCTCTTAGATCATGAAAAGAATGATTTGTCTGATAGTTATATTGTTGAATTCATTCATGATGCTACTGCAAATTATTATAAGGGAGGAACTTATGCTTGTAGGAATTGCAATAATATCAAGTTTCCTCTCTATGTGTTGAAAGTTTTGAAGTTATGCTTGTTTTGCCTTCCTATGATAGTTGATTCTTGCTCCCATAAGTTTTTTGCTCACAAAATCCCTATGCATAGGAAGTGGGTTAGACTTAAATGTGCTAGTCATATGCTTCATGATGCTCTCTTGCATTTTCAATTCATATCTTTTATGCGAGCATCATTGAAATCATCATGCCTAGCTAAAAGGCATTAAAGAAAAGCGCTTGTTGGGAGACAACCCAACACTTTTACCTACTGTTTTTGTGTGTTCACATGATTAAGCTACTGTAGTAATCATGTTTTATTGCTTTTGTTTCAATAAAGTTACAAGTAAAGCTGTGGGATTGGGTGATAGTTAATTTGATCTTGGTGAAAAACAGAAACTTTTGCGCTCACGAAAATAATTTTTATTTTTAACAGGAGAGTGCTTTTGAGTTGATTCTTTTTGCAGAAGATTAATTCTAAGCTATAAGGATGCTAGCCGACCCTCCTCCATGGAGCTTTCCCGGATTGGCTTGTTCCTGACCATCGGATCATCTTTGACTTTTGTTCCGATCATTTGATCTTTTGACTGCTGGTAATTTTTTGTCACCTCGCAGTTGTTTTTGTTGGCCTATGACTTGTGGGATCATTCTTTGCATGGATTGGCTAGGTCAGCCGTTCGCGTGTCCGCGAGGGATTTGCCAACTACTCCACGGCAGTCGAGCGATTGACCTGCATAGCCTCCCACTCCCCGCGGCCCACGCCCCATCGACTCTCTCGGTCTCTCATCCTCACTCCCTCGTCTCCCAACCCTAAACTTTTTCCCTCGACCCCCCGCAGCTGCCTCCCCGAGCTCCTCATCCCCTCCACTCCCTCGACGCCGCCTTCTCCCAACCATTGGCACCTCCTAGGAGAGATCCGCGCGATGGGGTGGCCGGGGAGTGTGCGCCGTCCAGAGAGACAAGGCGGCTCCCAAGCAGAGGATCCAGCAGCGCTGGCTTCTCATCTTCTACGCCGACGCTGCCCACCCCTCCTCATCCTGTGCGGGCACGGAGGTGAGATTCTCCGGTGTCGGCGATGACTTGCAGTCAAAGGGCAACTGCGGCGGCGCTTGTTTTGATATGCAGAAGAGAGAGAAGATGAGAGGGAGAGAGAAGGAAGGACAGGAAGGATAAAGACAGAGAAAAGAGGAGAGGGAGGTGCAGCGGCAGACATGAGAGGGCCACTGGAACGATCACCGCCGGCTCGTCATCATACACATCGCGCTGGAGAAAGAGGAGAGGGAGGTGCGGCGGCGGACGGGAGAGGGTCACCGCAAGGAGCTCTGCAGGCTCATGGTCGTTCACACGGCGCTGGGGCAGAGATTCTTCTGTACAACCCTCACGCCCGCAGGTTCTTCCTTACTTCCCACTGTGTCCCTCTTTTGATTAGTGAAGATGTAACTGCATGTTGGGTTAGTGTGTATGTGTGAAAAATTATCGGTTGTCATCACGCTCAAATTCCTGCTATTATCACTATTAAATAGTGTTAAACAAGAATAATTGTTCTGAATTTGTGTAGGATGCTGAGGAAATCCTTGAAGGCATAAAGACCACACGGACACTTCCTTTTTAAAGGTTTTTCTTCGCCGCTGATGGCAAGCTCCTTTCTTGTTAATTGTGATATCTTTTGTACATGGCCTCTCAGCAGAGTAAGAAAATAGACCTGCGATGTTTCTTTCTGATTTTCTTGGAGTTTTCAGGGGATATTTTGGGCTTCTAGATTGATTGTATCATGAAGCATTATTGATCAGACCATCAGATTGATGTGTAGTTTATAGTTAAGTATCAAGTGGGTGTGGGGCAATCTTATTTACCCAAGTAGCCATATTTGACAAATCACCATCCAGTTTGTTGTATGGGTGATTCTGATGCATAAGTGGAACAATGAAGAATAATGATTCTCCTTATATAATTACATGATTAATTAAACCTCAGTTCCTCATGTTTACTTCGCGGGACTGAAAAGATTTGTACGAATTTATCAATCATGTGTCAGCCTTCATTTGCATCTCATCCTCAAAGGAATGGGATATGATTTAATTCCATTAGCACATTATTCTGGTTACACTTCAAGCTTGGGTCAGTAATTTTTATTGTGTAGATAACAACACATGGACCTCCTTCAGAGTCATGAGAAGGAAAACTTTGGGTTAATCATTTATTCTGGATTTGTGATTTATGATCTTCAAGTCAAGGATGTCAAGTTCTCCTGCTTGCTCTGGTTCGAGCCTTCTATGCTCTATTTGGCCTGTAACTTGTGTTGCCTTATTGGTAAAGATTTAAATTAAGCTTCTATAGACTATTTTATTTTCTTGGAGAAGATTATGTTCATTGTTTTATGGGTTGATCTATTTGTGATTTGTACCTCGGTTGACGGAACATCTGATATTTGAAACCATGAATTAGGGATCATAGGGTTATTAGAGCATATGTAACTCGGGAACAGCGACAAGTTATTTAGTTGTTGGTCATGACGATACACTGGTTGAGACGATAAATCTTTATTCACCAATGCCCACTATTATTAGGATCTGCTTTGCAAAAATAAGTTCTCCCATAATCTTTTTACAGAATCCATAAGAAACAAGTTGTGTGATAGAGCTGTTACTGTGCAGGCCAGAATGAAGTTTCTATATGCCCTACCATACTCACATAATTTCTGTTCTAATTGGCTTTCTGCACCATGGGTGCAACGGGACATCGGGTTCCTTTCTATTGTAAATCTTCACCAAGTTGCCATTTGTTTTTGTGGAGATACAAACCAGATGTATGACCATGAGTGAAGGAATGCTATACAAAGTTTGGTACTTCTGTTTAAGTATTATTTATGATTAAGTCTGAATTAGCTTAACAGACAAAATGTGTGCGATTGATTTTGACGAGGCAAGTTGTTCCTATCATTCTTGGCTTCTTGGTCCTGTTTATTCATGTTTTCCTACCATAGCTTCCATTTTTTTGCCTCAACTACTTCTATTTGATTGGTTCCAGGACCCGAAATCAATGGTTATTGAACAAATTAATTATCACTCCGCTGAGGTTGAAGGTGATCACACCTTGATTGCTGGTGATGATATGATTCAGTCAAGATGTGATGATGGCAGCTTTATGGGTGAGAGCATGTATGATGATGGCAGCTTGGTACAGAGGAGCTGTTGAGCCAACTTTCCTGTATTTCGCACATGAGCTGAAAGAGGTCAAGTGCTAATCCCACTGTATGCAAAAATATATGCGACTGTCAATATTTTTCCTATGGTCTAAGGTTGTAATGTTGGTGTTGTAAGATGTTGAGCATCTTTGAAACCTTCCGAATTCTGGGATTTTCTTTCTATTGGTAACGTTGAAATAGGTGTGGCTCGGTGTCGCTATGTGTTGGTAAACCCCTCAGCCTTTTACTCACTATCAGATATTTTGAAAGAAGAGAGCTCGTTGATATTCTATTTCCTTACCTGTCATCAAATCAGTCTATGTCAAACTGAAGTATTTGTGGTTATATATTTTTGCAGTTACAAATGCGCATCTTAATTTATCATCACCATAGTGTGTGGAGTTCTAAGAAAGAAAAGAAAAGGAATAAGCTACTAAAGTTTTGTGAACTTAAGTTTTCTTTCATGAAGTTCACTTAAAGTCACTGTCGAGGATCAGTTTCAGTTGACGACAGATGGTACCGTTGTGGCCTCTCCTGAAATCAGCAAATGATGCGGTGGTGATACACTCACCCCTTTTATCTGCCAGTTATAATCAAATTCCTATGCCTCTGGATTAGAAGAAAGAGACCACAATCAAGTCGATGCAAGATCCTGCCGATTCAGCAAGGAAGAGGAGAAGACAGAGCCGTCCACGAAAATGACTGGATATATGCCATATTCTCCTTGACAACCCCTTTTCGCTGGTTAGGCCCAGCCCAGCAAACGTCTGTGGGCAACATGAGCTCCGTGTGATATCTTTTACCATTTGAAAACACTTGGGGTTTGACATGTTCTTTGCGCTTGCTCAAACATAAAGTTACTGGAAAAAACACAAATATTTTTAATGTGTGTCCATGGTTTCAAATGGGGCTCTGCGCCATTTGGCACACAGATAAATTTCAATGTGTATGTATGTATATCTCATTGTAGACAACAAGTATCCATTCTTTCTTTATTAAATAAACGGGGTAAATTTATTACCATATGTGCTTTTCCACAACTAAAGCAACTAAAATATGGATTTTTTCAATGCACACATCGATTCAACGGGTCTCTGCGCCATTTGGCGCAATAGGTTAACTACATGCGTACATTTTCAGATACATATGCGTCCATCTGAGCAAACAGAAATGTTTTTCTTTTTTGCGCACAAAAACAATAAAAGGTTAGTAGTTTTTTTTAAAAAGCCTCCTTAAATGATTCCTAAATGCTATTAGATATACATATATTTTTTAGCATCAGAGTATGTATTTTTTAGATTTTTTTAATGCATACAGAAATATGCGTTTCTGTTTATACATAAGCACCTAAATTCTTAGTGTGGGCAAGACAAGAAAATTACTAAAATGATACGCATATTTTCAACATGACATGGTTTTAAATGAGAGACCACCAAATTAGAATTTGGATATATATCTCATTGTGCACAACAAGACACTTTTTTATCATATGTACCTGACGACAGCTGAACTAACTAAAATATATATTTTCTTTTAAATGGGGCTCTACTATCAACTTAAAATGTGTATATACATTTTTAAACCTTGAACCCTTAAACCATGGATATTTTTTCATCACGAACATGAGTTTAGCGTGCCTCTGCGCCATTTGGTGCAACGGGTCCACTAGTATACAAATTTCTCACGTGGTCCTAATTTTTCAGAATTTTTGGAGTAGCAGAAGTGTCGTTGGAGTACAGATTACTACAGACTGTTCTGTTTTTGACATATTCTGTTTTTGATGCATAGTTTGCTTGTTTTCTAGTTTCTATGGCTTATATTGCTCAATATAAATTGTGGAAAGGATATGCTACAGTAGGCATTGTCTGGAAACAATTATGAATCTTGTCTTTGACAGTACCGAAGTGAAATGGTTTGCGATTTATCATACTAACCTATCTCACGAAGTTCCGTTAAGTTTTGTGTGATTGAAGTTTTCAAGTTTTGGGTGAGACATCGATATGAGGAGAATAAGGAGTAATAAGACCCTAAGCTTGGGGATGCCCAAGGCACCCCAAGGTAATATTCAAGGAAGATCCAAGAACCTAAGCTTGGGGATGCCCCGGAAGGCATCCCCTCTTTCGTCTCCAACATTATCGGTAACCTCACTTGGAGCTACATTTTCATTCGTCACATGATATGAGTTTTACTTGGAGCATCATTTTATTTTGCTAGGATTTTCTTGATGTTACTTATAATAAAGTTTTGCATCTTTCATTTCAATAAAAATTTCAAGGATATCCTTTACCTTGCTTATTTTGCAAGTATATGAGTTGCTGTTTCAAAACAGAAAGTTTATCGATGTTGCAAAAATTCCCTAGAAAAGTAAGAATGTGATAAAATGTTGAAACTTTTTGCATAATAAGTTCTGATGAATTTTCTACAGTGTGGTATGTGTTTTAGAATTTTTGGAGTTAGGGAAGTATGATGAATCTTGCATTCTTTACAGACTGCACTGTTTTGGCAGATTGCTGTTATGTTTGCATTGTTTGCATATGTTTGCTTGTTTAATGATTCTATTTGAGGATAGGAGTATTAAATATGCAGAGGCATTTAGTATGCAATGTTGAATAATAATTTTAGTTATTTGCTACAGTAGAGAATGATAAGGGTTTTGCATTGGTTTATACTAACTTATCTCACGAGTTCTTGTTGAGTTTTGTGTGGATGAAGCTTTTGAGATTTAGGAAAACCGTGATATGAGAGGAATTAAGGAGACACAAGAGATCAAGCTTGGGGATGCCCAAGGCACCCCAAGATAATATTTCAAGAAGTCTCAAGCATCTAAGCTTGGGGATGCCCCGGTAGGCATCCCACCTTTCTTCTTCAACAATTATCGGTTAGTGTCGGTTGAGCCTAAGTTTTTGCTTCTTCACATGATGTGTGCTATTCTTGAAATGTCATTTTGTTTCATTTTGCTTGCTGTTTTAGTAAAATACTTAGAACTGAAAGTTTTTGAATAAAATAGAGTCCTCAAATAGTTGCCAGAGAGGCTAGGTAAGCGGCATTCACATCCCGTCAACGAAGCTCTTTTCTATGGAATTGCTCTAGTGCTTCACTTATATCTTTTTTAGCACGGTGTGCTTTAGTATTTTTGAAGAAATTCTCTCTTGCTTCACTTAAATTAATTTAAGAAAAAGAAATATTATGCTCATGATCTTCACTTATATTTTTTTGAGCTTATCAAAAGCAACACATGAAAATTAGTTCCAAAGTGATAGATATCCAAGAAGGATATAATAAAAACTTTAGTGAAGATAATTGGACAAAATAAACTTGATTCCTAGTAATAGTTTTGAGATATGATGATGTGATATGTGCGTCATTTTGATGAGTAATTGTGCTTTAGTAAGAATATTGGTGTTAAGGTTTGTGATTCCCTATGCAAGCACGAAAGTCAATAGTTATGCAATGAAATTATATCCTACTTGTGGTGCATTATTTGGTGTTAATTATGCTTAATGCTCGCTTATGAGATTATTCGTTTCTTGGTTGGTCGCTTCTCAATCTTTTGCTAGCCTTCATTTTGCACTAAGTATGATCACTACTTATGCATCCAAAATCCTTTAAACCAGTTTTGCCACATGAGTCCACTATACCTACCTATATGCGGTATTCTTTTGCCGTTCTAAGCAAATTTGTATGTGCCATCTCTAATTTTCAAAATAAATTTCTCTTTTGTGTGCTCGTACTGCTCGCGAGGCAGTGAGGGGTGGCCAATATTTTCCATGCTAGATGTGTTATTCTCACGATGAGTGTTTATTCACTTGTCATTGCACGAGAGTAAGGCAAGGGTATTAGGGATGCCCAGTCCCGAAATGAAAAATGAATTTAGTTTATGTTGTCAAATAATAAATTCCTTGGAAAGTGTTGGTATGGAGGGCTCCCGTGGATACGGTTAGCCATGGAAATTGAATGTATGGTGGAAAAAGGAATAAACTTTATTTTCTGTTTGGGAACCGTCTATGATATATCTAGCATGGAAATGGTTGGGAGCTCTAAGTCATTTTCGTCGGTGGGAAAAGTATGCCTCTCAAAATGTTTTTATCTCCCAATTTTCGCTTTGAGCTCTGGCACCTCTACAAATCCCTACTTCCCTCCGCGAAGGGCCTCTCTTTTACTTCATGCAATTTTTATTTTTTAAATTTGAATCTCCATCTTCTCTTATAAAAGTACCAACTAGGAGGAACTATGATCGTACTTGAGCATTGGGTGTAGCTAATATGCGAATGTGTTTCATGAATGGATCAATGATTGAGCATGATGGGCTAGGGATAACTTATTTTAGTGTTGATATTTTGAAAGACATGGGTGCTTGTTGATATGCTTGAGTATTTAAGTCTCATGTCAAAACTAGACTATTGCTTTGAACCCTATAAAAGTCCAAATGTCCATGCTATAAAGAAAAGAATATGAGATGACATGTTAGGCAGCATTCCACATAAAAATCCTATTATTTATCATTTACCTACTCGAGGACAAGCACGAATTAAGCTTGGGGATGCTGATACGTCTCCAACATATCTATAATTTTTGATTGTTCCATGCTGTTATATTATCATTCTTGGATGTTTTATAATCATTTTATAGTCATTTTATATCATTTTTTGGTACTAACCTATTGACATAGTGCCAAGTGCTAGTTGCTATTTTTTTCATGTTTTTACATCGCAGGAAATCAATATCAAACGGAGTCCAAACACCGTGAAACTTTTTGTGGATTTTTATGGACCAAAAGACCGCCAATGGGCCAGAGCAGCACCTGGGGGGTGCCCCAAGGGGGCACAACCCACCAGGGCATGCCTGGGGGCCTAGGCGCGCCTGGGGGCCTAGGCCCGCCCAGGTGGGCTGTGCCCACCTCGTTGGCCTCCCGCACCCCCTCTTTATCCTATACATTCACAATTATTCCAAAAACCCTCGGGGTTAACCTAGACCAAAAGCTCCGCCGCCGCAGGCCTCAGTACCACTGAAAACCAATCTAGACCCCGTTCCGGCACCCTACCGGAGGAGGGGAACATCTCCGGTGGCCATCTTCATCATCCCGGGGGCCACCACGATGAGGAGGGAGTAGTCCACCCTCGGGCCTGAGGGTTTGTACCAGTAGCTATGTGTTTAATCTCTCTCTCTCTCTCTTTCTCTCTCTCTCTCTCGTGTTCTTGAGATGTCACGATCTTGATGTATCATGGGCTTTGTTAATATAGTCGGATCATGGTGTTTTCCCCTCTCTATCTTGTGATGAATTGAGTTTTCCCTTTGAGATTTAGTTTTATCGGATTGAATACTTTTATGGATTTGAGAGCACTTGATATATGTCTTGCAATTTAATACTCGTGGTGACAATGGGGTATCGATTGATTCACTTGATATATGTTTTGGCACTCAACTCGCGGATTCCTGAGGTGACATTGGGGTAATCTATGCATAAGGGTTGATGCACGTTCTCGTCTTTTATTTCTTCGGTAGAAATCTTGGGGCACTCTTTGAGGTTCTTTGTGTTGGATTGAGTATTATAGATCTGAATTTGCTTCGGTGTTATTTTAGTACGAACTCTTGATAGATCGATCGGAAAGAATAGCTACAAAGAATTTCTTCTTATGTTCTCCGCTAGATAAGAACTTTGGAGTGAAGATGGTCTCTTGGGGACACAAAAACAAGAAATCTCTTGTGTCCCCAACACACCAAATACAATCCTACAACCAAATACAAGAACTTTGGTGTGAATAGACCATCTTCATCCTATCCTCCCGCGGATTGATAAACCTTAGGTCATCCACTTGAGGGAAAATTGCTACTGTCCTACAAAACTCCGCGCCTGGAGGCCCAGCACGAGTCTACAAGAATAAAGTTGCGTAGTAGACATCACGCACCCTAATGCAAAATGAGTCTACAACATAATAAATGAAGGCTTGCATGACACTACATTTATGTTACTACCCACTATGATGATAGTAACATAAACTAGTAACATGCATATGTTACTAGTCTAAATTACTGCCCACTATGACTAGCCTTAGTAGGTGACCTTGCGCTTGGCTCTTCGCCTCTTCCGGAAGTCGAACAATAATGATGGTACTACAGTAGTACTTCTGGCAATCTGACACCAAATGAACTGCTGCACGTCCACCGCTTGTAAGCAAAAGTTTCTCCTCATGCTGCGAGCCACCGCGCACGCGTGGGCGAGGGAGAAGGCATAGTAAGCAAGCTTCTCGTCGTTCTATGAGTTGACGGGACACATCAAAGTTATTTAGTACTCTCTCCAAAAAGGGCCGACCATGTCCATGGCTACCATCCTGTGCTCCGTCATTGAGTACATGCACTATTCATGCGTCATCGAGGAGAAAAAATATTGCTTAGTATGTGCCATCGAAGTGCACGGCTCACTTATGCACTGCTTATCTCCATTTTCTTGCATGACACGTGCACCTTGATGCAAAGTGTCCCACGTGTTGGCAAAAGGATGAGCAATCACCAAGCTCTCGTCAAGAAGGAACATGAATAAATCTTGCTTGCTGCACATACGTACGTGGCAGGACATGGTGTCCAATCACCATTTAGTTACTAATTTTGTGTTACCAAAGAAAACACGTGGTTCATTTCTAAATTAAAGTAGTCAAAACTAGCATGGAGGTAATCAGTCACCTTATTGTACTTGCTCGGAGCGAGGGAGAGGTCGTACTAATAAGCAAAGCTTCTCCTCGTTTGCGAGTTGACGGGACACATCAAAAGTAGTGTATTAGTCTCCAAAAAAGGCTGACCATGTCCATGGCTACCATCCCATGCTCCGTCATTCAGTGCGTGCACGATTCACGTTCCATTGAGAAAATAATGTTGCGTACGTGCCATCGAATAGAATAACTTAATTTTTAAAAAATGTGCCACCGCGTCATGACTGAACTTTGATTCGTCCACGTGTGGTTCCCATGAACAACTACTACACTCGCCAAATTATCAGGTGAGCTGCCTCTTCGTATAGAAATGAGCTCACCGTGTACCCGCGCGTGAGTATTAGGGAAAGAGGCAAAGACTACCTACGTGCTGCGTCGGTGCCTGCACCTCTTCTCTTCATGCTCGTATTCCTTTTTTTCGGCTGATTCATGCACGTACTCCACCTATGTTCGTGACCGTTGGTGAGTCTCTCCTACTATACTTAACTCCATTTTCTTGCATGACACGTGGACCTGGATGCTGGATGTCCCACGTGTCGGCAAAACTTAGAAGAACGCTTTCCGACGAACGAGAAGGAGCAAGAAACCTCGCTGTGGAGTGTTTGGACTCTTTAATATTTTTATATTCGGCGATATAAAATCTACCCAATCTTCTCCATAGTAGACCAGAAGAGTCCGAAACATGGTAGTCCAGTGTAGTTACATCCTACATGGCCAACCCACGCTATCACCGTATTTCTTGGCTTCTGTGCGACAGCTAGCTCTAGTAATCCACGAGCCCGTATCGCTTCTCGCTCCTCGTCTCTCCCAAAGTGCGGCGGGCTGGCAATTTTGCCGTCTATTGAGGTCGGTTAACTCATCACATGTTAGCGACATGCCAAGAGAATTCTACAAAAATTACTGTACTCTATTGTTATGCCTAGAAGAGGAAGCGCTTTTACCGTAACATAACGCACCCCAATGCAAAATGAGTCTACAAAATAATAGATGAAGGCTTGCATGACACTACATTTATGTTACTACCCACTATGATGATAGTAACATAAACTAGTAACATGCATATGTTACTAGTCTAAATTACTGCCCACTATGACTAGCCTTAGTAGGTGACCTTGCGCTTGGCTCTTCACCTCTTCCGGAAGTCGAACAATAATGATGGTACTACAATAGTACTTCTGGCAATCTGACACCAAATGAACTGCTGCACGTCCACCGCTTGTAAGCAAAAGTTTCTCCTCGTGCTGCGAGCCACCACGCATGCGTTGGCAAGGGAGAAGTCATAGTAAGCAAGCTGCTCGTCATTCTGCGAGTTGCCGCGTGTTGGCAAAAGGATGAACAGATCTCATGTAAAAAAAGAGTGAAAGAACATAGATTCCTGACGACTAAGAAGGAGCAAGGAACCTCGTGGTGGAGCATCTGCACCAATAATATTTTATATTATTCAGCGATATAAAATCCACCAATCATCTCCAAAGTAGACCGGAAGAGTACGAAACACGGTAGCCCATTGTAGTTACATCGTACATGGCTAACCCATGCTATCACCATATTTCTTGGCCTCCGTGCGACACCTAGCTCTAGTAATCCACCAGGGCGTATCGCTTCTCGCTCCTCGTCTCTCTCAAAGTGCGGCAGACTGGCGTTTTTGCCGTCTATTGAGGTCGGTTAACTCATCACATGTTAGCGACTCTTGGGTGGGATAGTTTTTTGGTGGGTTTGGTGCAACTTGCTCCAATTTAACCCTCATGTTTGGATACTTTAGGGCTATTTGAGTCCCAACTAGCTCAAACTAACTCTAACCCATGGATCCAAACATGGCCAAAGTTAGTCTCGGAAAACGCATTAAGCCCTATATACATGGGCAGATGGAGTACATGATACTAGCAAACACTCACCAGTAGTAGTAGTTCATTGGTTGGTTTCAATTTTTGATTCAGTTGTTGTGCTGCTACCGTCCTATATTCGCATGTGGTTGTTTCTAGAATAAAAAAGGAGGTAGTACTTACTGTGGGAAAGGTGAAGTGATGGTTGCTTCGCCCGAGCAACTTATTACTCTAGGAATATGGGAGTACCAGTGGATTCAACGAACTGAGAAATGATGGTTGCTTCGTCCGAGCAACTTGCTGTGGCGAAGGTGGGGCTCTATGATTTGACTGCTCACTAGTCATTACTACTACGGCGCAACGACCGGGGTGAATCTTTCCCTGCAGTAGTGCACTCAATATTGCTGCATGGCAGGTGGAGCCGGATGAAGGATGTCCCACATGTCGGCGAAACGAATTTGAATGTACGCATAATTTTAATGAAATTGTACTGTGATGCTATGAAGGTTTCAACTTTGGTTCTCGTGGGAAAAAAAGGTTTCAACTTAGGATTCATGTGTCCTCTTGCCTCAAGATTATCTCGCTACAACATTCCATCAAATACAAATGAAACTACCATGGCTGCTAATGCATCTCAATGGTTCGCATATCAGCGCCAATATTCACATCACAACTGAAGACAAAGTTGTGAGAAGGTGTACAAATAAAGAAAATATATAATTGATCGATGTTGTTCATAGGCTCCATTTCCTGGGCACATTGTTCATTGGTTGGCAGCTAGTTTCACCGAGCTCTGTAGCCAAAAAAGAGGTGTATGGAGGACATCACAATCCGATCATTTTGTGCAGGTCCACTAAAATCGAGCTGACCATCCCTGTTTGCAAAGATATCCAGCCAGTGTGATTACAATAATAGTGGAACTAGATGATGAAACATAACACACACAAATAGATGCTGATCACCTGTGCGATCTCTCTTTAGGACTAACTACTTGTTGGAGAAGATTAGGCACAGAGTTGGATGAGGAGGATAGCAAAACCAATCTCCCTTTCTGCAGTCCCACAGAAATGTAAAGATGTTGCCCGTGTGACATTTTGGCGGAACTGCACAAAACACTCTTAAGAAAAAAGTGATTTGAGCAGTTCACCAAAAGGTCGCAATAGCAATGAGGTGAAATGGATAGCCCTGTTTGCAAAAGGAGGTAGAAAGGAAACAATTACTGCCCAATGACACAAGTTGAAGACACATACACCAACAAAAAAGAAGCATATTCCATGTAATAAGGGAAAGAGAGCAGCATGGTGGTTTAGCAAAAATGGTTTGAGGACAAGATTGCGAGATGGAAAGTATGCCGGCCGAGATACGTTTTAAGCAAACAACTAAAGAAGATCCACATGCAGGATTTTCCACATGCAGCAACGTGGGAAGATGGGCAGTGGAGCAAGGCCGGAGGAAGCTGTACCTGAGGGTCATCAGGATGTAACTAGAAGGGTGCCGGCAGCCAAGATCTGCCCATGCTACGGCAGCGAACAAGTGGCAAAGGCCCTACCGCGCCGGAGCTTGGTCAGAGAGAACGGCGGGTACCGCAGATCGGGACGTGCTGCCTCAACACCGTCGAACGGAGAAATGATGCACATCCTCCCTTTCTGCCGGCAGACAAGATGCGGCCAGATCACTGACCAACGGTGAGAGAGAGAAGCCACCACCACCTTGTGTGAGATGGTGTGACGAGAGACAAACCCCGGCAGGCAGGCTCCATTGTATATAGTGGAGCAGATTTTTCTTTTTTCCTGACGGCAATTATTTCATATTTTGTACGTGCCATTGAGGAATATAACTTTATTTAATACTAATGCGTCAAGTCGAACTTTGTTCCGTCTACGCGTGGTACACGACCCTCCTTCGAGTAAACAACCACTACATGCGTCAAATTATCACGTGGGCTGCCTTTTCATACAGAAATGAACTCCATCGTGTACCCGCGCGGGTGTGGCCGGGAATGAGATATGAGTACGTGCGTCCTACGTGCACCTCTTCTTTAGGTGCAGGTACGTACGTGGGTGGGTGTGAGAGAGATAGTTTGTGCAAAACAGAGGCAATGTGTCGATGATATCTCAAACAAAAAAAAGTAACATATGCAATGTGTGTGAAACAGAGTCATGGATATATCATATATAGAGGGAGCGATCCACGAGAAGAGAGTGGAGGGATCATCGGCATGAGATATCGATAGAATCGAAAACAGGGATGAAGTGTGTGGCTGCGCGATCGATAAAGAGTGCCATCAAATTTGTGTTGGCCTATGTCAAAGATACAGGGCGGCTGGCCTACTGGAATTTGAGAGGACAGAGGTGCAGTTTTTCTCTGTGGCATGGATACCTATGTACAACGTTCGACTATCGGTGTGTGTGTGGGGGGGGGGGGGGGGGCGGGGGGGGGGAGGAGGCACAGACCTAACTATAGAGAGGTAGATCGACTAGTATATGTATGGAGAAGGAAAGAGACCTAGCTATGTATTGAGGGAGATTAATCGGCATCCATGCATATGTGTAGGAGAGGAATAAGGTTGGGAGAAAGACAAAGGTTGAATGTCGGAGGGTTGGTGGTGCAGTTGCTTCTCACAAATGGTGGGAGAGGCCTGCTAGACAAACGGAGGGTACGAGTGCAATATCAATAAGAGAGGGCCGGGGATGTCTGCTTGTCTATGCACATGCGTGTGAGAGACAGGTCGGGAGGTATGCAAGGATGATGAGGGGGACGATATGGTTGTGGTAAGCAGACGTAACTACATAGGAAGATCAACCGTCGTGTGTCCGAGAAAGGGAGAGACATAACTAGTGAGGGAAGTCTGTCGGTGCGTGGGGAAAAAGAATTATAGTCGACCTAGCTATATGTAGGGAGATCGGTATGTATACATGCATGGATGTGTTAGAAGCAAATAAGGTCCGGAGAGACGGACAGGGGGAGAGGGGTGTGGCTAGGAGGTGGTGCGAGAGGCCTACTATGTCGAGGGGGAGGAGTGTGCGAGTATGTGATCGATGAAAAGAGTGGCGGGAGTGTGCACCTACGTGGAACCATATTGGACATAGGGCGGCATGGACGGTGAGAAGAGAAGAGGGGAAGTGTGTGTTTGTGGTAGGCACACTTGGCTAGAGAGGTATATCGACTGGTGTGTGCCGGAAAGAAGGAGCCCGAGGAGCCTACACACACCGTGGGTGAACGACCTAAAGAGAAATAACGAATGTGCGCGATGGAGGGGACGCTAAGGGAGGGTGAGAGGGGGGCGAGCGTGTGCATGCACGATAGAAAGTTAGTGCTAGCTAGCTACAAAGAGAAGAGGATCATGAAGGTGTAAAAGACGAACAGAGATCATAATTCATTATAAAAAAGTGGATATGGATACTTGAAGAAGATATCATAATGTAGAACATTGATTATAATTTGGGATAATGTGTGGCTTTTGCAGCTCAGGGCGGGGCACTATACTTTATGTGATAAACACGGTGTATGTATGGAACATGGTTTAGATTATGAATATCTAGTTAGTACATCAAATGTACTATTATTTGGAATCAACATCAAGTGTATTCAAAAAATTGAATTCTAGTTAATATAGTACACATAGTTCATATCTATCTCTATACTAATCATGTGGTGTGTTGTTCAGGTAATACACGAATGATGGTTGAAGTTGGCAACAATCATGATTGTAGATTCTTATTCAAATAGAGAAACGAATTCAAATTTAGTTCGACCCCCCCCCCCCCCCCCCCCCCCCCCCCCCCCCCCCCCCCCCCCCCCCCCCCCCCCCCCCCCCCCCCCCCCCCCCCCCCCCCCCCCCCCCCCCCCCCCCCCCCCCCCCCCCCCCCCCCCCCCCCCCCCCCCCCCCCCCCCCCCCCCCCCCCCCCCCCCCCCCCCCCCCCCCCCCCCCCCCCCCCCCCCCCCCCCCCCCCCCCCCCCCCCCCCCCCCCCCCCCCCCCCCCCCCCCCCCCCCCCCCCCCCCCCCCCCCCCCCCCCCCCCCCCCCCCCCCCCCCCCCCCCCCCCCCCCCCCCCCCCCCCCCCCCCCCCCCCCCCCCCCCCCCCCCCCCCCCCCCCCCCCCCCCCCCCCCCCCCCCCCCCCCCCCCCCCCCCCCCCCCCCCCCCCCCCCCCCCCCCCCCCCCCCCCCCCCCCCCCCCCCCCCCCCCCCCCCCCCCCCCCCCCCCCCCCCCCCCCCCCCCCCCCCCCCCCCCCCCCCCCCCCCCCCCCCCCCCCCCCCCCCCCCCCCCCCCCCCCCCCCCCCCCCCCCCCCCCCCCCCCCCCCCCCCCCCCCCCCCCCCCCCCCCCCCCCCCCCCCCCCCCCCCCCCCCCCCCCCCCCCCCCCCCCCCCCCCCCCCCCCCCCCCCCCCCCCCCCCCCCCCCCCCCCCCCCCCCCCCCCCCCCCCCCCCCCCCCCCCCCCCCCCCCCCCCCCCCCCCCCCCCCCCCCCCCCCCCCCCCCCCCCCCCCCCCCCCCCCCCCCCCCCCCCCCCCCCCCCCCCCCCCCCCCCCCCCCCCCCCCCCCCCCCCCCCCCCCCCCCCCCCCCCCCCCCCCCCCCCCCCCCCCCCCCCCCCCCCCCCCCCCCCCCCCCCCCCCCCCCCCCCCCCCCCCCCCCCCCCCCCCCCCCCCCCCCCCCCCCCCCCCCCCCCCCCCCCCCCCCCCCCCCCCCCCCCCCCCCCCCCCCCCCCCCCCCCCCCCCCCCCCCCCCCCCCCCCCCCCCCCCCCCCCCCCCCCCCCCCCCCCCCCCCCCCCCCCCCCCCCCCCCCCCCCCCCCCCCCCCCCCCCCCCCCCCCCCCCCCCCCCCCCCCCCCCCCCCCCCCCCCCCCCCCCCCCCCCCCCCCCCCCCCCCCCCCCCCCCCCCCCCCCCCCCCCCCCCCCCCCCCCCCCCCCCCCCCCCCCCCCCCCCCCCCCCCCCCCCCCCCCCCCCCCCCCCCCCCCCCCCCCCCCCCCCCCCCCCCCCCCCCCCCCCCCCCCCCCCCCCCCCCCCCCCCCCCCCCCCCCCCCCCCCCCCCCCCCCCCCCCCCCCCCCCCCCCCCCCCCCCCCCCCCCCCCCCCCCCCCCCCCCCCCCCCCCCCCCCCCCCCCCCCCCCCCCCCCCCCCCCCCCCCCCCCCCCCCCCCCCCCCCCCCCCCCCCCCCCCCCCCCCCCCCCCCCCCCCCCCCCCCCCCCCCCCCCCCCCCCCCCCCCCCCCCCCCCCCCCCCCCCCCCCCCCCCCCCCCCCCCCCTATGTGCCCCACAACTAATTTAGAACTCAAGTTTGAACATTAATTTGGACCTGGTCGACTTGGAGTCTAAGAGGTGAATAGGACAATAAAGTAGCAGGTAATATTAAGCAATGCATAACATAAGCAGAAACAAAAGAGTGTGACCTCTCTTGTGGACCCGTGTACTCCTTAGGTTCATCTGTTGAGTCGATGATGGTGATGCCATTGCGGTGGGTGCCGGCAGCAGGGAAGGAAATCTGAGGCGGTGAAAGACGGTCAGGAGTCATGATGTCTGGTTTGGTGGATGCTTCTGTCGATGGAGCAGCTCAGGTGAGGTGGACGACGTCGCGGTAGGAGCAGGACAAACCACACAAAGTTTTCTTCGACACCTACATGTAATTGAAGTAATTCTGTAAGGGCTCCTTTGGCTTGCATGGTTCTAAAAACTCAGGGATAGGAAAAACACCGGAATAGGACAGGAATGCACATGGGAAACAGAGCATTTGTAAACACATGATTTCTATCAACTTGGGTGTTTCGTTCACAGGAATTGGAAGAGCAGAACAATGCAAAGAATCATGGCCAAATTAAAGTGAAACCATATGAAAGTGTGTACAGTTAGAATGTTATTCTGCCATTAATGCACTTGGTCTTGTTTTCATGCATAGGATTTTGAAAAGTAGGTCCAGGGGGGGGGGGGGGGGGGGGGGGGGGGGGGGGGGGGGGGGGGGGGGGGGGGGGGGGGGGGGGGGGGGGAAAATTTCCTATTGCTATGTTTTTCCATTGAACCAAAATAGCCCTAATGGATCAACATGAATGTAGAGTAATAAGTGATGCGACAAGTGTACAACCTCTTTGCCGTAGCCGTGTCGGCCTCAGCATCATTGGGTTGGTCACTGAAGAAGTTGAGGCAGAGGTGGCTGTCGAAGGTGTGGAGGAAGATCTAAGGAATCTGTAGACGGCGTCCAGGGCACTGCTCTGTTGTGATGGATGATTCCGTTGTTGGAGCAGCTCCGGCGAGCCGTAAGACGTCGAGGCTGAAGAAGCACAAGACAGACATCATTACTCTCAAGTGGGATTCTAATAGCATCTCCAATAGATGATGTAAAATACATTACCAAAAAGTGATAGATGTAAAATTTACATCACCAAAAACCACGTGGCTACAACAGATGATGTAAAAACTGTTGACTCTGAACTTAACTGTCAAAACTAAAATTTATTGTGGAATCTGAATGTTACTGTCGGAACTGAACGCAATGGTAGCAGAGAGGCACTTGGGGGGGGGGGGGGGGGGGGGGGGGGGGGGGGGGGGGGGGGGGGGGGGGGGGGGGGGGGGGGGGGGGGGGGGGGGGGGGGGGGGGGGGGGGGGGGGGGGGGGGGGGGGGGGGGGGGGGGGGGGGGGGGGGGGGGGGGGGGGGGGGGGGGGGGGGGGGGGGGGGGGGGGGGGGGGGGGGGGGGGGGGGGGGGGGGGGGGGGGGGGGGGGAGTCCCCACACCACCGCCCACCACCGTGCCTCCCCACCGTCGGCGACCACCGCCCCCACCCTGAACCCTAAGATAGATAGTGGGGTACCTCTCCAGCGAGCCCCCCTCCCCGCTGCGGGTGGTTCTTCCTTACCTCCGGCGAGCCCCCCCACCCCCTGAAAATCGACTGACCCAAAGTCGATTCAGTCGACTGAAGTGTAGCTAAATTGGAGCAGAGCAGCAGCACGAGCGAGGGGGAGAGCAGCAGCAGTGCGAGCGAGCGAGCGAGAGTCGGAGCAGCAGCAGCGCGAGCAAGAGCCGGAGCAGCAGCAGCAGATCCGGCTGGTATGGACGCTGCTGCCGAAGGGGCCTTGCACTAAGGGAGAGCCGCCATGGAGATGTCGCCCACGGCGCCGGCTTCGAGGTAGCCGTGCCATGGGGGTGCGGGATGGAGCACCGTCGGCGCCGGGAGGTCGAGTTAAGGAGAAGGTGCGATGCGACGAGTGTACAACCTCTTTGGTGCCACCCAGTAGGCATCGGCTTCGTCCGAGGAGTCGGTGAGGATGCTGCGGTTCCGGTGGAGCAGGTTAAGGCGGTGCTGTGGGGATGGAGCAGCCGTGATAGACGAGGTGATCATCGGAGCAGTTCCTTGGAGGTGGAGGACGGGGCGGCTGAACCGGTGGGATGACGAGATGGACGACGGATCCCCGTCCGGGGAGGTGGATGAGGGACGTCGAGCTGTTGTGGTGGACGACATCGTCGGGGAAGTGGCTCCGGCTGGGCAGCCGTGAGGTGGCGGAGGAGGGTGGGGTTTCGCGGCTGGAGCTGAGAGGTTATGGCAGCCTGGGATTTCGAATGGCGAAAAGGAGGCGATGGGAGGGGGGAACCATGACTTAGGGACACGCTTGTCCAAAATGTAGGGTGTGCTACAAAAGTACCCCCACCGATTTGAACTAGCGGCCCTTTCGGCTCAGGGTTAGAAGGGGATTTCGCGTGTCGGGATTTGGCAGCTCGAGGGAGTTTTCGCGCGCGTTGTAATTTCCGGATAGCAAGGCGCGGGTTGTGAAGGCGCGAGTTTTGGGAGCACGATATCTGAATTTTTGGGATATAACAAGGCACGGGTTGAGTTTTAGGGATAAGCCTAATGTGTAATATTGTACTTGTACGTACCAAATCAATTCGCACTTCCCTCAACGAAAAAAACAAAAAAAAATAAACTATTCACACCACACAAAGAGAGAGTCTTGTCCCGTTTTACTATACAAATGCTATTCAAAGCTATGAATCCATGTTATGTCCAATTAAATTTTTTTGCTGGGGGGGGGGGGGGGGGGGGGGGGGGGGGGGGGGGGGGGGGGGGGGGGGGGGGGGGGGGGGGGGGGGGGGGGGGGGGGGGGGGGGGGGGGGGGGGGGGGGGGGGGGGGGGGGGGGGGGGGGGGGGGGGGGGGGGGGGGGGGGGGGGGGGGGGGGGGGGGGGGGGGGGGGGGGGGGGGGGGGGGGGGGGGGGGGGGGGGGGGGGGGGGGGGGGGGGGGGGGGGGGGGGGGGGGGGGGGGGGGGGGGGGGGGGGGGGGGGGGGGGGGGGGGGGGGGGGGGGGGGGGGGGGGGGGGGGGGGGGGGGGGGGGGGGGGGGGGGGGGGGGGGGGGGGGGGGGGGGGGGGGGGGGGGGGGGGGGGGGGGGGGGGGGGGGGGGGGGGGGGGGGGGGGGGGGGGGGGGGGGGGGGGGGGGGGGGGGGGGGGGGGGGGGGGGGGGGGGGGGGGGGGGGGGGGGGGGGGGGGGGGGGGGGGGGGGGGGGGGGGGGGGGGGGGGGGGGGGGGGGGGGGGGGGGGGGGGGGGGGGGGGGGGGGGGGGGGGGGGGGGGGGGGGGGGGGGGGGGGGGGGGGGGGGGGGGGGGGGGGGGGGGGGGGGGGGGGGGGGGGGGGGGGGGGGGGGGGGGGGGGGGGGGGGGGGGGGGGGGGGGGGGGGGGGGGGGGGGGGGGGGGGGGGGGGGGGGGGGGGGGGGGGGGGGGGGGGGGGGGGGGGGGGGGGGGGGGGGGGGGGGGGGGGGGGGGGGGGGGGGGGGGGGGGGGGGGGGGGGGGGGGGGGGGGGGGGGGGGGGGGGGGGGGGGGGGGGGGGGGGGGGGGGGGGGGGGGGGGGGGGGGGGGGGGGGGGGGGGGGGGGGGGGGGGGGGGGGGGGGGGGGGGGGGGGGGGGGGGGGGGGGGGGGGGGGGGGGGGGGGGGGGGGGGGGGGGGGGGGGGGGGGGGGGGGGGGGGGGGGGGGGGGGGGTCTTTTGTGATTGTGAGCCCTCATCAAAATATTATATGCCAAAATTGTTGACTTTGGACAAGGAAGACAACTTAATGGTTTATGTTTGTTTATATTCACATAGAAGTCATATTGTCATAGATCCTTTAACATGTGGTGCTTGCCCCCTATCTTTGCTAGCCAAAAATTCTGCACTAAGTAGAGATACTGCTTGTGCATCCAAAAACCCTTAAACCCAAATCTTATTTTCAAGTATCCACCATACCTACCTAGGGATTGAGCAAGATCCCTCAAGTAAGTTGTCATCGGTGCAAAAAGGCAATAAAAATTGGTTCTAAATGTGTGAGATCATTTAGTGTAAGAGAAAATTGAGCGTTGCACGAACTTGTGATGGTGAAGAATAAAAGCGACAGACTACATAATAAAGGTCGCTATCACAAGGGGCAATGTAACGTGATGTTCTTTTGCACTAAGAGGTTGAGCATACAAACAAATAAGCGCATGGCAACCTCTGCTTCCCTCTGCGAAGGGCCTATCTTTTATTTTTATGTATTTACTTTTATGCAAAGAGTCAAAGTTTTCCTTCTATTCCTTTTTATTTTTCTCCTTTGGCAAGCATCATGTGGTGAGGAAAGATATAGGCACATATGTCCAGTTGAATATAGATAGCATGAGTTATTATTGTTGACATCACCCTTGACATGAATACGTTGGGAGGCGAAACTATAAGCCCCCATCTTTCTATGTGTCCGGTTGAAACGTTTTGCTCATGTGTACGCGGTGAGTGTTAGCAATCATAGAAGACTATATGATGGTTCAGTATGTGGACTTGCCTAAAGGCTCCGATACGTGACCCTTCCTGAAAAGATGATGAATTGTAGTTGCAAAGTTGACTCAGAACATAGTTTGTTGGTTTTTAATAGAGTTTTTGTTTTATACTTCGATTGTGTGATGAATTGTTACTTATTCATGAGAGGTCTATGATAAAAGTTCTATGATAAAAGTCTTATGTTTAAATTTGTTGCTGTTATAATAATGAACATGATGCTTCTATGTCCGTATTTTGTTTTTATCGACACCTCTCGGGGGGGGGGCTCTCAAAGCATGTGGACATGTTTTTCGATTTCGGTTTTCGCTTGAGGACAAGTGATGTGTAAGCTTGGGGGAATTGATACGTCCATTTTGCATCATGTTTTCTTACTGTTATTTATGATGTTTTTATTCATAATAATGCTTTTTGGAGTAATTCTAATGCCTTTTCTCTCTTAATATGCAAGGTATACACAAAGAGGGAGAATTCCGGCAGCTGGAAATCTGGACCTGAAAAAGCTATGTCAGGCTACCTATTCTGCACAACTCCAAATGAGCTGAAACTTCACGAGAATATTTTATGGAATATTTGAGAATTATTGGAGCTAATAACTACCAGAGGGGGCCCACCAGGTGGGCACAACCCACCTGGGCATGCCCTGGTGGGTTGTGCTCACCCAGGCCCACCTCCAGTGCCCATCTTCTGGTATATAGGTCATTCTGACCTAGAAAAAATAAGGAGAGGACTTTCGGGACGGAGCGCCACCGTCTCGAGGCGGAACTTGGGCAGGAGCACTTTTCCCTTCGGCGGAGCGATTTCGTTGGGGGAACTTCCCTCCCGGAGTGGGAAATCATCATCATCATCATCACCAACAACTCTCCCATCTTTGGGAGGGCAATCTCCATCAACATCTTCAACAGCACCATCTTATCTCAAACCCTAGTTCATCTCTTGTGTTCAATCTTGTTATCGGAACTATAGATTGGTGCTTGTGGGTGATACGTCTCCAACGTATCTATAATTTTTGATTGTTCCATGCTGTTTTATTGGGGGGGGGGGGGGGGGGGGGGGGGGGGGGGGGGGGGGGGGGGGGGGGGGGGGGGGGGGGGGGGGGGGGGGGGGGGGGGGGGGGGGGGGGGGGGGGGGGGGGGGGGGGGGGGGGGGGGGGGGGGGGGGGGGGGGGGGGGGGGGGGGGGGGGGGGGGGGGGGGGGGGGGGGGGGGGGGGGGGGGGGGGGGGGGGGGGGGGGGGGGGGGGGGGGGGGGGGGGGGGGGGGGGGGGGGGGGGGGGGGGGGGGGGGGGGGGGGGGGGGGGGGGGGGGGGGGGGGGGGGGGGGGGGGGGGGGGGGGGGGGGGGGGGGGGGGGGGGGGGGGGGGGGGGGGGGGGGGGGGGGGGGGGGGGGGGGGGGGGGGGGGGGGGGGGGGGGGGGGGGGGGGGGGGGGGGGGGGGGGGGGGGGGGGGGGGGGGGGGGGGGGGGGGGGGGGGGGGGGGGGGGGGGGGGGGGGGGGGGGGGGGGGGGGGGGGGGGGGGGGGGGGGGGGGGGGGGGGGGGGGGGGGGGGGGGGGGGGGGGGGGGGGGGGGGGGGGGGGGGGGGGGGGGGGGGGGGGGGGGGGGGGGGGGGGGGGGGGGGGGGGGGGGGGGGGGGGGGGGGGGGGGGGGGGGGGGGGGGGGGGGGGGGGGGGGGGGGGGGGGGGGGGGGGGGGGGGGGGGGGGGGGGGGGGGGGGGGGGGGGGGGGGGGGGGGGGGGGGGGGGGGGGGGGGGGGGGGGGGGGGGGGGGGGGGGGGGGGGGGGGGGGGGGGGGGGGGGGGGGGGGGGGGGGGGGGGGGGGGGGGGGGGGGGGGGGGGGGGGGGGGGGGGGGGGGGGGGGGGGGGGGGGGGGGGGGGGGGGGGGGGGGGGGGGGGGGGGGGGGGGGGGGGGGGGGGGGGGGGGGGGGGGGGGGGGGGGGGGGGGGGGGGGGGGGGGGGGGGGGGGGGGGGGGGGGGGGGGGGGGGGGGGGGGGGGGGGGGGGGGGGGGGGGGGGGGGGGGGGGGGGGGGGGGGGGGGGGGGGGGGGGGGGGGGGGCATTTCCAATCAACAATATGTCATCCACATATAATATTAGAAATGCTACAGAGGTCCCACTCACTTTCTTGTAAATACAGGCTTCACCATAAGTCTGTACAAAACCATATGCTTTGATCACCTCATCAAAGCGTATATTCCAACTCCGAGATGCTTGCACCAGTCCATAGATGGATCGCTGGAGCTTGCACACTTTGTTAGCACCCTTAGGATCGACAAAACCTTCTGGTTGCATCATATACAACTCTTCTTTGAGAAAACCATTAAGGAATGCAGTTTTGACATCCATTTGCCAGATTTCATAATCATAAAATGCGGCAATTGCTAACATGATTCGGACAGACTTAAGCATCGCTACGGGTGAGAAAGTCTCATCGTAGTCAACCCCTTGAACTTGTCGAAAACCTTTAGTGACAAGTCGAGCTTTGTAGACAGTGATATTACCATCAGCATCTGTCTTCCTCTTAAAAATCCATTTATTCTCAATGGCTTGCCGATCATTGGGGAAGTCCACCAAAGTCCATACTTTATTCTCATACATGGATCCTATCTCAGATTTCATGGCCTCAAGACATTTGTCGGAATCTGGGCTCATCATAGCTTCTTCATAGTTCGTAGGTTCGCCGTTGTCTAACAACATAACTTCCAGAACAGGATTACCGTACCACTCTGGTGCAGAACGTACTCTGGTCGACCTACGAAGTTCAGCAGTAACTTGATCTGACCCCCCCCCCCCCCCCCCCCCCCCCCCCCCCCCCCCCCCCCCCCCCCCCCCCCCCCCCCCCCCCCCCCCCCCCCCCCCCCCCCCCCCCCCCCCCCCCCCCCCCCCCCCCCCCCCCCCCCCCCCCCCCCCCCCCCCCCCCCCCCCCCCCCCCCCCCCCCCCCCCCCCCCCCCCCCCCCCCCCCCCCCCCCCCCCCCCCCCCCCCCCCCCCCCCCCCCCCCCCCCCCCCCCCCCCCCCCCCCCCCCCCCCCCCCCCCCCCCCCCCCCCCCCCCCCCCCCCCCCCCCCCCCCCCCCCCCCCCCCCCCCCCCCCCCCCCCCCCCCCCCCCCCCCCCCCCCCCCCCCCCCCCCCCCCCCCCCCCCCCCCCCCCCCCCCCCCCCCCCCCCCCCCCCCCCCCCCCCCCCCCCCCCCCCCCCCCCCCCCCCCCCCCCCCCCCCCCCCCCCCCCCCCCCCCCCCCCCCCCCCCCCCCCCCCCCCCCCCCCCCCCCCCCCCCCCCCCCCCCCCCCCCCCCCCCCCCCCCCCCCCCCCCCCCCCCCCCCCCCCCCCCCCCCCCCCCCCCCCCCCCCCCCCCCCCCCCCCCCATTTTTTGGTACTAACCTATTGACATAGTGCCAAGTGCCAGTTGCTATTTTTTCTATGTTTTTTACATCGCAGGAAATCAATATCAAACGGAGTCCAAATGCCACGAAACTCCATGATGATTTTTTATGGGCCAGAAGGAAGGCAATGGGCCCTGGTTGCACCTGGGGGTGCCCCGAGGGGGGCACAACCCACCAGGGCGCACCAGGCCCTGGTGCGCCCTGGTGGGTTGTGCCCACCTCGGGTGCCCCCGGACCGCCTCTTTGCTCTATAAATACCCCAATATTGCAAAAACCCTAGGGGAGTCGATGAAAATCAATTCCAGCCGCCGCAGAGTCCAGAACCACCAGATCCAATCTAGACACCATCACAGAGGTGTTCACCACTTCCATTGGTGCCTCTCCGATGATGCGTGAGTAGTTCTTTGTAGACCTTCGGGTCCGTAGTTAATAGCTAGATGGCTTTCTCTCTCTCGCTGAATTCTCAATACAATGGTCTCTTGGA